>PVLC010001116.1:0-157036 GCA_004027655.1 Graphiurus murinus | reverse complement strand
CCTAATGAGCATGATGTACTTACAAGATCACATCAAAGTCAATCACTAAACTGACCAGGGGATAGGGGGAGGGTGGGTGGGAATTGGGGAAGGGTTAATGAGAAATATGTGCATGGATGTCTTTACCTGTACTAGCTTGTACCCAACAAAAATGTGTAATTAACCCTGTTGTACCCAAGAAATGTATAAAAATCCATGCAAAAAAAAAAAAAAAAAAGTCTTAGGGAAAATTCTGGTCCTACTATAATTTATAATAAGATTATTCTCAAACGTTGATATTTTAATAAAAAGAAGTTAATAAAAAGAATAGTTGGTATTGGATAGAGACAAATGTTTCAGAATATTAAGACTGAGAACAGCTTTTCTGCAGCACTGGCCTATTTGATCATGAAAAAGTTTAGGAACAAACCGAATAGGTTTTGTTTAAATTTTCTATCAGTATTCATTTTTAAAATAGTTGACATAGCTATTCAAACATCAAAATGACATAAAATGATAAACACTGAGGAATCTTATTTCTGTATCTTTTCTCATTAACCCTCTTTCTTTCTTGCTTCTTTTGGTAAGACTCCGTTTTGGGTTTTTTACTTGCATTTCTTTTATATAAATATATAAAACAAATATATATACTGAGTATATATACTCAGTTTCCCCCTTTCCATTTATAAGAGAAGGCTACTATATTTGTTTTTTGTTGTTGGTATTTTAAACTTTAATATTGCATCTTGGAACAGTCTATTTCACACAGTGTGTAGCCCTGCCCTTACTTCTAAGCCCTTTCCTTCATAGCTGAGTTTCTTGAAGATGAAGTTTTTGCTTCATGGATTTAGCTTTTCTTTCTGTAGCCCTAAGCTCGGTTGGCCTCATCACATAACCAATTCTATGAGTTCACCAGTAGCTCCCTAGTTTTCAAATGGTTGTATACTCTCTTTTTCATCCTAGTTAGTATGTCCTATAAAATTTGACTCTTCAATCACTATTTCTTGAAATTATGGCCTGTTTTGGTAGGTTTCATTATACTCTCTCCGCAGTGTGCTTTAACTATTCGACTCCTCCATCTTATCCTTCTGCATTGTCATCATGATACATATTCTAGAATTTCACTGCTACCTGTATGTCAGGGATTCCTAATCTATGCCTATAGTCCCCATCCCTGGCTTCCAAGATTCAGATATGCATGTTGAAGCGCCTTATGGTGGATGGTGACAGACACCTCTCACACTGCTTAGAATTAACTCTCTCATCTGCATATCTCCTGTATTCCTTGCAAGTGGGTGGCATGGCCATCCAACCAGCTGCTCTAGCCAGGAGCACAGGAGCATCCCCGGCACCCCTTTACTCTGCTCATCTTGTGTGCTTTCTCTTCGGTCATTTCTTTTGTCATTTTACCTCCTTAACATTCCCACACTGCTAGCACTACAGACCTTCTTTCCAGGTGTATCATAATAATTTCTCAAATAGTCTATTATATCTGGTGCCACTTTGCCCCAACACCTTCTCACAACATTGTTAGAATGATCACTATTTCTTTATCTTATTAGCGCATTGTTAACTATACATCATAGTGAGGTTCAGAGTGACAGAAACATACTTGCATAGAGCATTCCTTGTATGTTTTCCTCCAGGTCCTCCCCATGCTCCCCCCACACATAGATAATATTAACATTGAAATAGATAACTTCCTATGTGAACAAAGGATTATCAGGTGTCCCCTTTCACCTCCCCAAATCCTCTTCCATTATTCTAAGGATGATCAAGACACTATGTTTACATTTCCTCAGTGTTTCCCCATAACTTTTAGAACAAAGTCTTCACTTCTTGGGTTGGCCTATTGGGCTCTTCATGCTGTGGCTTCTCCTGTATCTTTAGCTTTATTGCAAGTTGGCCCAAAACAAAGTTGAACTTGGATCATGGACTTTGGAGTTGGCCAGATTTGGCTTGAATTGCTGCTTTGCTGCTTATTCTCTTTGTTACCATGGACAACTTACTTAACCTGTCTAAGATAGTCCTTTCATCTTTAATGTCAAAATAAAAATAATGTTTTTTTCTCAGGGTTGTGGGTACGAAATATAACGCTTTTAAAGCAATTATTACCATCCTATGTCAGTCACAGAGAATATACTAATAACCATGCACATGGAATCCATAGCAATCCTGTGCTGGGTCTTCTCACATTCTCCTTGGGATAATAATGCTGGTCCAGAATCCAAAATCAAGGGAGGGCATGTGTGACTGCTTCTGCCTGCAACATTCTTCTTCTGCCACCACTCCCTACCCACTCACTTCTACTTCTCTGATCACTTTGGTCAAGCTACCTAACACCTTTGCATCTTGATTTACTAATTCATGAAACGGTTTCTGTACTCCTATCCACCTCATAGGGGTATGATAAAGACTTGTTGTGAAAATAAACAGAATGCTGGCAATTACCTATCCCTGTGTTTCCTTCTACCTTAATATTTTAATCATTGTTAATACTATTATTACTACTACTAATAGTATTATTAATATTTTTGAAATTTTGTATTTCTTTCACTGCAGAGTTGTTTCTGGCATGGACTCTGCTGATAGCAATTGTGCTTTCAAGGAATATAAATCTAGTGGAAAAAAACAGAATCATTCCTAGAAGGCATGAAAAGTGCTAGGTTAGAGGTATGACATAGAGGACGGAGGATGGAGGGAAGAATTGCTAAGGATAACAATATGCCCGGCACATGGTAGGTTTTCAATAAACATTTGTGGAACAAATATTGATAAACTGGTGATTACAACCATAACAATACATGTCAAAAGAATGTGATGTAAAAATTATATTCAATGATTTTTAAAAAAAACACTTAATTTCCATGACATTAAGATGTGCTAGTATTGATCTGTATTACTTTGTTTCATAGTAAGGTTTACAGAGGATATAGTAGAGGCACTTTAAGCTATTTTTTCTTCTCTTTTTGTAGAATTAATAAAAAAATCTATCCATTATCAATAGAAGCTTTGAGTGTGTGATAAATGCTAACAAGTTAAGAAATCAGACATTTTTTTTTCTTTCAGCATCTGCAGGATTTATTTAGTCCTGGAATTACTTTTCAAAAATCATCAATTCTGTAATTTGTTGAAGCAAGATGTTTTATATTATCTTAAGTGAATTGCACTTCTTTTCTCCTCACCACATCTTTAATATGCATCCACTTTTCATGTTACTAGGCCCAGAAAACAAAAGGCATTCTACAGCAAAGGTTCTCAGACTATCTTTTAAGATCTCATCAAAAACTGGGCACCGTGGTGGTGCACGCTTGTAATCCCAGCATTTGGGAGGCTGAGACTGGAGGATCCAGGTTCGAGGCCAGCCTCAGCTACCTAGTGAGGCACTCCACAACTTAGTGAGACCCTATTTCAAAATAAAGAATAAAAAAATAGGGCTGGGGGTATAACTCAGAGATAGAATGCCCCTAAATTCAATCCCCAGTACTGCCGCAAAAAAAAAAAAAAAAAAAAAAAAAAAAATCTCATCAATCAAAACCAAATAAACTAGACAAAAAGACACATAGATATAAATGCTCAAAAGTAATCCAAGTTTCTCTTTAAATTCCAGGGTTTTTTTTTTTTTATGTTTGAAGCAGATAGAAAAGGATGATTTTCTGACCATTGCCTTATTGTTATTTCGTATTTCCTGACATTGAGAAGCATAATCTGTATGTTGGTAATTTATTTTTGAAGTACAAATCATTCAGTATTTTCAGGGTAGAAGTCATATGGTTTAGAGTCACAAGAAAGTCACATCAGTATTCCATCTTTATAATGCAGGACTGAGGTTTATTATTCCGTTGACCTATGGAGACACTTCCAAGAATTAATGTACTATACTGCATGTGTTATATACTAGGCTTGACACATATAAATATGAAAAATTACTCAGTTAGCTGGATCATTTAACAGATTTAGCACTAATGATAATCATTTTAGTAAATATTTGTTAATAATGACCAACTATTCATTTTAATCTGTTAAATATGCTCACGATTTGTATATACTGGTATCCAAAAGAAAGATTAAAGCAGCCATATTTCTGCAACAAGTTACTTTTACTACATCTTCAATTTCTGATATACATGAAGTAATCCCTATCTTCCTTAATCTCTATGATTCCATTAAATATCTTGATCCAGAACTACAATCAAATATGACGCCTGGCACAACAGTATATTTAATTCTGGATTATGGTTCAGGAACAAATTGGACTCATGGCTTAACATCCAAATGGTGGTGGCCTCCTCTCTAAGGCTTAACATGAAAAATTGTACTGAATTGAGGGTTATAATACCATAGGAAGCAGCACTCTTGTTATGTTTTTAAAAGTAGCTTTAATGAATTGTGTTTATATTGTTTACAATTCTTCAAAGTTAAAAGTAAAAGAGAATAATGATTTTCCCTCTACTACTCAGTAAAGAAAGGAGGAAGAACCCAAATCTTCATATTCTCAGTTCTAAAGTGCTGAAGGTTGATAATATCAATATATGTAACACTCAAAAGCTGGACATGAGAGCAAGAGTGGTAATTTGGCATTTAAGCAAAGTGCTGGAATTGAGGGTAATTTATATATATATAACTTTTCCTGGTGCATTATAGTCTCACATCATAATGTAGTTCACTGGTGGACTTTCCCTGGTTCCCTCCCAAGTGATGGTAATTTCAAGCCTGTGTTTGTGTTTTGGGGAGGTGTTTTCAAATCCAGCAGGGCCTGCCTAAAATGTTACCTCCCCTCACTATTCCCAAGGGGAAAATATGGGCCTAGATTTTAAACAAAGAAAAAGACCTTATTCAGCCGGGCGTGGTGGCGCACGCTTGTAATCCCAGCATTCGGGAGGCTGAGACCGGAGGATCTGGCTTCGCGGCCAGCCTCAGCTACCTAAGTGAGGCACTCCGCAACTTAGTGAGACCCGGTTTCAAAATAAAAGAATAAAAAATAGGGCTGGGGGTGTAGCTCGGAGGTAGAATGCCCCTGAGTTCAACCCCCAGTACCGCAAAAAAAAAAAAAAAAAAAGAAAGAAAAAGACCTTATTCAATGTTGCTATGTCTGCGTATTGGTGTCTCTCCAAATTCATAAGTTGGGACTTAATCCTCAATGTGAAAGTACTAAGAGGTGAGTCCTTTGAGAGCTGATTAGTTCTTCTAAAGAGGGCTTGAGGGAGCTCTCTTGCCCCTCTTTCCCCCTCTTCCCCAGGAGAACATAGTATGATCCCTCCCACCTTATGAGAACACAGCAGCAAGGCACTCTCTATGAAGCAGAGAGGGGGCCATCAACAGACACTGAACCTGCTGGTGCCCTGATCTTGGGCTTCCAGCCTCCAGAACTGTGAAAAATAACTTTCTATGATTTGTAAATTACCCAGTCTAAGGTATTTTGTCATAGCAGCCTACACAGACTAAGAAAGGAATTGAGTCTTGAGTCAAATCTTTAATCATCTCATAATTTGTGGTATAATCATATTCTTTGGAACTTACAGTAATTATCTTGTAATTAATAGCCCAGAAATGCCCTTTTCCTGAATGGTATTTGACAGAATTTTATCTTTTTTCTCATCAAAGTACACTACATGGGGCAGGTGAGGGCAGTCAACTCCTTAGTGGCATGCTTATATCTTCCTTTTCTTTTGGAAGTTAAAGAGTTTCATAGTTTCGACCAAACTGTTTTAGGGCTCTGTACATCATGGACATTCAACATGTAATTTGGATGTAGCAGATATGAATGCAGATGATTAAAATTCTAGAATCTATTTCTCATATTAGAGGCCTATCAATTCCTGCTATAAAGTTATGAAGCTTTGAGATATTGTTTTAAAAATGGATTTTTTTTCTCCAAAATTCTGAAGGAATTTTTGAAAGTCTTCCCTTTGTGATCACTAAAGCTATTGTTACATGTTAAGTAGCAGAAACTTTATATAATTGTTTTAGGGGTGACTTTTCCTTATTCCAGTTGTACTCAAAAGCCTGGACAGATGTAATTGGTGAAGTCTTCATAGTCAGTACACTAGAGGCCATCAGTCTAACTCAGTTTCTCAACCTTGGACCTATAGATATTTGGAGTCAGATAATTCTTTGTTGGGGGCAGGGCTATGTCCTGTGTATTTTAAGATGTTTAGCAGCATCCCTGATATTTACTGACTAGGTATCAGTAATATTATCCCAACTGTGAATATCAAAACCATCTCTAGACACTGCAAAAATATCCCCTGAGGCAAAAATCACCTTTGGTCAAGAACTACTTTTCTAATTGATTGGTTTGATAACAATCTAGATTTGCATGTCTCTTTTGCTAATGTATAGGTGACCTCTTCATGGCCTGTGTTTCTTTACACAGGCATGTGAGATAATCCTGATCTTACACATCTTCCTTGGTCTTCATGGAGTTCCAAAAAAGGTATGAAAACCTAATATCATAAGTGAAAATGGGCTGTGCCCCTATGCTGCAGTTCTTGGATATATTTCTGTGTTGACACAAGAGTTGGGATTATAAGCAAAGCAATTTGCACAATGACTGGTACACAGATAATGCTGAGTAAATTACAGTGACTTTGTTGTTGGACTTTTATTGATAAAAAATTATAAAATTGCACATTTTCTTTATTCCTAAAATCTGAAGTATCACCAAACATGCTTGGGAATCCTTTGAAAAAGCAATCGTCTCTCTTAGTCATGTGTCCTTTGGCCTAAATAGGAGTACCTGCATGTTCTAACCAGCTGACTTACCTAATGAAATGTTTTTTCCTTCATCTGCTGACAATTAGAAAATGATGGAAATTTCATTAGAAAACCAATCAGTGGAGTTTGTCTTTTACACCTACAAATGTTGTCTTAAAAATTAACTGGATTTAAGAATTGAACTTTGGGGGGATATTATCTAATTTCATACGCCATGTAACATGGTCTTCGAACTATTGTCAGTAATTCTAGCTCAGGAGCAGTCCCTAGATTTTCATTCAAAATCCTGAACCTGGTGTGTAGTTGGGGCCCAATAAATATCTGCTGATGAGTGAATTAATAATTAAATATATCACAGTTTTCTGTCCAAGACATTTGATTTAAAACTAAAGCAATCTTTAAACAACTTAATGGATGATACTTTTATCATTCCTCTCCATGCCTGAGTGCTTAACTGAGGCTTGGGTTGTTAGGGCAGGGTGAAAAAGTGTTCCGCTCAGGGCTTTCTTGGGTTTCCTTCATTTTTTCTTCCATTTATTTCACAACACATATCAGTCATGGCTGTGGTGACTGTGCTAGTTTATTTCTCTGCACAGGTGAATGCCACTGACTGAGCGATGGCAGCAATTTTTCTGAAGAAATAATGAAAACATAAAATAAGTCCACTCTTGGTCATATTCAATGTACGAGAGCATTGGGATTAGGCTTCACACGAAAGAATACAGTCTCAAATGGAGAGGAAGTATGAACATCGTTTTTCTTTTATGAAAGCATATTTTATGGAACACCTGAAGGTGTTCTTTCACTAAAAATTTTATCCTAGATGTTTTCTTAAATGCATTAATACCCTCACATTTTATTCTCTGAGATATGTCAAGTGCCAAAATTCATATTATATATACGAGTGTGTGTGCATTCTGTTTTTTCACCCCAAATTATCTCCAAATTTCCAGTTTTTTTTCTTTAAGTACTTCCAACCAAAAAATATGAGCAGATGTGAAAAAAATGTGGGAGAGCCTTGCCTAATAACTATCCTACAAGTTAGTCACAAAAATTAAATGAAATCCTTGCCTAATAACTATCCTACAAGTTACTCACAAAGATTAAATGAAATTGTTTGTTTTCGGAAAAGCACATAACTCAAGGTCTAGCACATAATAGGAGTTTAATAGATATTAATAGCCTATTCATTTTCGTTCTGCCCACTCACTGTTATTATGCCTACTCAAAGACTTAGTGTCCTCTGCAGAGAGAATATTAAAAATAAATCCAAGGCATTTTCTTGAGGTTTGACTTTGTTTATATGGGCAGGGAGAGAGCACAGTTTTAGAATCATGGGTTTTTGTTTATTTGTTTGATTTTTGCTATCCACCCTGACTTAAAGTGTAATTCTGTAATAATCTCAACTTTCATTTACTTCAGCTGGAATATGGAAACAAGAAAGCAAAAAGAATTCCACAAAGCCAGGCACAGTGTCTTACACTGGCAATCCCTTTACTTGAGAGGCTGAGATAGGAGGACAGCAAGTTAGCGGCCAGCTTCAGCAACTTAGCAAGACCCCCTGTAACTTAGTGAGACCACATTTCAAAACTTAAAAAAAAAAAAAAAATCAGGCTAGGGGTGTAGTTCATAGGTAAATACCTCTGGGTCCAATCCGCAGTACCACACACACACACACACACACACACACACACACACACAAAGGAAGAATTCTGCTTTTAAAAAAATTCACTTCTATTTCATATTATGTTGAGTAATAAAAGAAAAACAAGTAATGAAATATTAGAAATAAGTAGAAAACTTGGCATGCTTCCACGAGAACATTGTAAACCTCTAGTGCAAGCAGTACTGGGTGTTCGCGATTAATCCGTTGCTCAGGTGTGAGTATCCACATTGGTTAACTGGATGGGACACACTACAGCATTCACGTAGAAGGAGGTGGCTCAGATATTTCGGACACGTGAATGTGGAGGGTATTAAAAACAAGGACCATTTTTTTGAGTAAAATTTAGCTAACTTTTGAAAAGTTTAATGTAAAATAAATTTTTTGTGGGTAGTTTTCTATTCCTCCCTTTTTTAGTATTTAGTACTTATTTCTATTTTCCCCCTTTTGAAGCACACAAGACAAGTGAGTGAAAGCCAATGAGAAGATCTGGCTGATTTTTCTTTGGTAGGGGGAGCTACACCCCATCCATTTTTACTTTTATTTTATTTTTTTTTTAAATTTGAAACAGAGTCTTGCTAAGTTTTTGAGGGTCTCACTAAATTGCTGAACCTAGCCTTGAACCTGTGGTCATTCTGTCTCTGCCTCCTAAACATGGGGATCATAGGTATATACCACCATGCCCAGCTAGATCTGACTGATTCAACATGTAAAGAAACAAGTCATTTTAGGTGTAAAGAGCTTATTATTCATACAGACAGCATAAAGGAAGAGTAACTGAGGGTGCTATCTGACAGATCTTTGTTTTATACAATAGAAAGGAAAGCATGGAGACCAAAGGGGCAAAAGGACTTCAGTGCAATGCAGCGATGTCTCATTGTTGGACACATGGCTCCAGACTGCAGCTAGTTGGTTTCATAGTCTGCTCTATACCCTGAGAGGCCCAGGGCAGAAATCCCTACATATCATCAAACCCAGGAAGTGATGTGAGAAACCCTCATGACAGCCTACTAGGAGAGACAGCAAGGCAAGCTGGGGATGACCTCAGGTATCACCTCACCAGCCTCCTACCTGCTCTGTTCCAGGAAGAGTGAAATGCATTATGCCTAGACCCATGTGGGCTGTGGTTCAAGCCTCTGCCTATGTGGCTTGTGTGGATATGTGTAAAGTTGCTAGGCAGCATGGCGGAGACAATCTACTATGTTTCATAATTCTTCTTTTGCTCCAAATCTTTCCCTAATACCTACTAGGATGCTTTATTAGTATCCTTTCCTTTTATAAGCCCAAAGTTTGATGATATTCTTGGTCTGTAACATGGGCACAGAGTGTATATTTTGCCATTTTCAAAACTCAGATGAAAAAATGACCTAGCTGGACACTGAAGTGTGTGAGTGTGCTGCCAGCTACTCTAGAGACTGAGGCAGGAGGATCACTTGAGCCCAGGAGCTCCAACACCAGCGTGAGTACTAGAGAGAGACCCCAGTCTCAACAAAGAAAAAAATCCAATCCTTCAGTTTTTGAAGCCAAATTGCTCATAACTGATTATTATACCCCTGTTCATTAATTTGATTTAACGTGATTCCTTTTTTTGTAGGCTCTTGCCAGAGTAAGAGAGTTTGAAACTGTCCAGAAAAGATATTCTCAACTTTGCTCCCTACTGGTCAGTGAGAAGACCCCTACCACCCAAGCCTCCATGGCCAGTTTTGGGCTTTTCACCTGATCTACTCACACACGGGATCTATGACGAGGTTGTCAGGATTGACCTGGTTTTCAACTTTTGTGGGGTGGGGGTGGAAGTGTACTCAGCCATTCTTCAGATTCTTCAGGGCCCTGGCAGCTATGCTCGGTACGATCTCTGCCACATCCCTAAACCAACCCAACCCAACCTGCCACCCTCTTTCACAACTTCCTTCTTTCTCTGTTCATGAGTCAATCAACACAGCCTCTCCTGAATAGGATTTTAGGAGCACCATTTTCTCCTTTTTAGGAGTGGGTGTGAAAAAATTACAAGGTAAAGTCAATAAGCATTTTGTGTTTTGCTCCTCACGCTACTAAACATGTTGAATCATCAGTAGCTTGTGTGGTGCAGGAGTGGTGCACTTAGCGAGTTGGCCTCATTATAAAAGTCACCGAGGTTTTTCCTGCAGTTGCTAAATAGAAGAGCATCACTACAGCTCGAAACGTGTCATTATGAGTCAGTTTAGAGGTGTACCAATGACGCATGGAGGTGTTATTTTCAGTCTATTGTTTTTATCTCCAGATTTTTCCATTCCTCTCTAATTACCTGAGAAGAAAATGTTGATCATGACCTCCTAAAGGAAGACCTCGCCTTATTTATTGCTATTTACTGATTATTGTGTCTGTTCAGTAACAGGATAGTTAATTATATTCATGCTGAGAGTGGGGTCAGTGTAATTACGGGATAAGAGGTAGGATTGGAGTGATGGATAACTTGATAAGAAGAGTCTTATTAGGTTCATGCATAAATGCAGATAGAACACTTGAATTAAAATATGACATGTATTTCAACTTGTAGGGTGGTGGCCAAGTACCAAGAATGAGAAGATAAGACCAAAGCCAATGGCACTATGCTCTGGGTGTGGAGAAGTCCAGGAACAAAGCCCTGCCCCATGCCAGTGTCTACCTTTCCAGCTCTTGCAAAACAGCATTCACTGAAGATTATGTACAGCTTCAAACCACCAGTTCCTGAGTCAATACTGGCTCAATCTATCGTTATTAGGATATTCCTGACTTCCACAAGTGGGGGTTTGGACTTCATGTTGCTGCTGTAAACTGGTGGTACCTGCAACAAGCCCCTTAGTGTCTACTGGATCACCATGCACAACTTTCCTCTCAGCCTGCTTAGCCCATTGGATATTCTGATTGCTCTCTAGTTACCCACCTGGAATAGGGAGTGCTAATACCTGCTCACTTATTCCAAGCATGAATTTCTTGGTTATTTTAAAGCTCTTGCTTCTTGCACCTGTGGTTACTAGTCCAGATCTTTCTCTCAACTAGAATTGCTACCTACAACCTAGAAACACCTGCCCCCATATCATTTGCTCTGTTAGGTCTTAGTGCTAATCTCATTGGACCCAGATTTCACTGTGACACTGTGGCCATCATGGTTCAGAGTATTGGTCACCCTTTGAGCCATGAACCCTGGTCTTTCCTGTTTGCCCCTACTTTCCTTAGTACATATGATCACTAAGCCCACATGAACCATATATCGCGATCCACTGGGCTGCCTACCATTCTACCTGTCCTATTTGTCCTGATTATACACTCTTCAAGTAACTTTTCCAAAAAACCTAAACCCAGAAACCACACTGAGACTAACAACATGTTTCAATTTTTGCAAAAGAAGAGGGTTTGATTTATTTCTTATTTTTAAATTTTTTTCTTGTGGTTCACAAAAACTCCTATCATGAACACTTTCAACTTACATGTTATGTCAGGGGAGATTTCAAAATGCGGTCCATGCCGAGATAATTTATTGTTTCCTCACCATGGTGAAGGGAGAAGAGAGCTCAGAACAAGGTCAAGACTCTCTGATTGTCAGCTTCCTCTCGCGCTTCTCTCAGGACACCAAGAGTTAAAGCTCTAGCGACCGTCTCTGAGATGCAGCCCCAGATTTAGACCACTCTCAGCTGACCCTAGTGCTCTCAGTGAATGGCAAGCTGTTGACCACCTTGGCACAGATTTTATTTTAGGCACCCTCAAATTTTCACTCATACTTGTGTTCAGACTCAGTTAACTGTTTAATTTCACCAAGTGTGGCAGATACAGATGTTTACCTTGTTCTGGCAGAGTAGCCCTCAGTGAATGAAGCATCTCAGCTCATGAATCTGTCTTGCTGCTCACCCTGACAAGCTGGAAAGGAAAGGACTGCCTACAGATGGTGTTTCACATGTGAGCTTCCAAACACATGTGGGCTTTGTTCAGGTTGCCAAACTCACTGTGTTCTTATATGTAGGAGAATGGATTTGATAAAAAGAGATTATAAGCAGTGTTTTATGATTAAAGGGAAAGAAAATATTGATCTTCTTGGATAAGGAGAAATTTTAAGCTGAGCCTTTATGGTGAAGAAAGGGAAAAAGAAGCTACTTGTCCTAGATCCTCCTTTTTGGCAGTGAGTTTCCCAGTAGAGGATGTCTCCCTGAGCTGCTGTTTCAGGTCATATGGATGGTGATTGTGGACAATGGCACTAAAGCCTTTGTTATTGTGGCAGTTTCCTGTTCCCTTAAACTCTCTGCAAGACTTGTCACTGGTCACAGCTGTCCCCTTACCATTGGCAAAGGGATGAAAGCTCCTCTGCATTGTGGAGTGAAGGGCTTAAACATGGGTTTGAATAACATGAACCACAAATCCAAGATCCGTATGGAGAAAAGACTATTAAGAAACTAGAGGATGCCTGGACAAGCAGAAATTTTAGCTTTTTGGAAAAACAGGTATTTTTAGTTACTTTGTAAGATTGAGAACTTCTTGAAGACATCCCACTGTGTGTCCAAAGTAGCACTCAACAAAATTTTTACTGTATTTTTAGTTTAAGTGTGGTTTTTTTTTTTTTTTTTTGGACTGGGGATCAAACCCAGGGCAGTGTACTTGCAAGGCTTTGCCACTGATCTACATCCTAGTCCTAACTGCATTTTTAAAAAGTAGTAGATGGCATTTCCTAACACCAGGATTGGCACTGGGTTTAAAATAGAATAGGTGACTTTTATCTTTCTTCACTAATTTTCTCTCTGGGAAGTACCAGAGTGAGAAGAAAATGAGAAATTTTAGAATGAGGAGTACAGTGACCATTCAGACTTATTCTCTTATTTTGGAGAGTATAATGACACCATTTATTTAGTATTTACCATACCCGGTATTGTGCTGAATGTTGAACACGGCATGTCTCATTTAATCCTCATAACAGTGTCATAAATAAGTACTAGCCTATGTTATAGATAAGAAAATTGGTGCATAAAGACAGGCCGCACAGCTGGTAAGTGATGCAGCCAGAATTAGCCCAGGCTGTTTGACTTGAGTGCTAGCATGTATCCTCATTTTGCTGCTTTGGCTGGTAGTTTCAGAGAGGTGAGCTGATACACACACACACACACACACACACACACACACACACACACACACACAAAGTTGAGTCCCAAACTTCATCTCATGATTCCAATTTCATGGTTTTTTTTCTCCTAAAACATATTTGAATGAGTAAAAAGCCTCTCAAATAGCAGATGCTCCTCAAACTACAATCTAAATTTCAGATATATCTGGTGAACGGTGGTGGTGGTGTAGTAAATGCTGGAAGGCTGTTAGCAACAAGTAGTAGGTAATCCTCAATCAACTGACTTTAATTATAAGTAAAATTTATTGTTCTCAAAATAAGTAGCCCCAAGATTGAGTGGTTTTGCAACATGACCTAAGTACACTGACTTATGATTACTGTACTAAACATTTATTAGTTAAGCAAGTATACTAAAAGAATATATATGACATATTGTATAAGCTTGAAGAAGTCCCAACTTTTTACCCTTTTAGCATCTCAGACCATCATCTTCTTTGAAAGGATTTCTGAACCAATTTCCAACATTCTTGGGTCCACGTTCCACCATCCCTATATCTGGTTGCAGACATCTTGAGTTTTAGATTCCATATGAATGCCCCAGGCAGCGGGAGTTGTGAACGGGTGACCGAGGAGGCTAATCCTAAGGGAATGAGACAAACAAGGGATGCAAAAGAATAGAGGCAAGACAGGATTCTGATCAAGCCTCAATTTTTTATTAAAGCAGGACAGCTTAAGTACCTAGAGGTGAGGGGCGCGGTCAGGTGGGGTCAGGCAAGCTTGTGTGAGCTTACATGATTGGTCAAGGTTGATCGTGTCCTTTTTAGGTAAGGGCCACAGCAGGATGAAGGATAGAACCTGTTTTGCACCGTCATTGTGGCTGCTGGGGGGGAGTTCCCTCAAAGTGTGAATTCCAATTCTGACCAGCCTCTGGCTCCCAACATCCATAGCTAGAAATTATATTGTTTAAAAATTTATCCTGGGACAAACTGTTGATGAGTATAGATTATAAACTGCTAGATTTATTTTTTTAAAAGACTGAGTATTTATTTATTTATTTATTTATTTATTTATTTATTTACTTGTTTATAATAGGAATTGAACTCAGGGTCATTCATACATTGAGCTACACACTCAGTAATTTTTGTATATATATTTTAGGGACTCCCTAAGTTACCACATGCTGACCTTGAAACTGTGATCCTCCAGTTTCATGTTGTTGCAAATAAAAGATTTCATGCCTTTTGTGGTTGAATAGTATTCTATTGTGAATGTATACCATACTTTATCTATTTTTCCACTGATGGGTATTTAGGCTGATTCCATATTCCAGCCACTGTGAATAGGGCTGCAAAGAACATGGGAGTGCAGGTGTTTCCTTGACTACTGATCTCAATTCCTTTAGGCATGCACCCAGTAGTGAGATTCTTGAAGATACTCCATACTGTTTTCGATAATGACTATACTAATTTACATTCCCACCAATAGTGTGTGAATATTTCCATTCTCTGCATCATTATCAGCATTTTAATTTTTTTCTTTTTGATAACAGCCATTTTAATGGGGGTGATATTTCACTGTATTTCCCTAATGATCAGTGATACTGAGCATTTTTAATATGCCTGTTAGTCATTTGTATGTTTTCTTTTGAGAAATGTCTCTTTAGATTTTTAGCTCATTTTAAAATTGGATTATTTGATTCCTTTTTCTATGGAGTTGTTAGAATTACTTATTTATTCTGGATATTAACTGTTTGTCAGATTTATAATTTGCAAGTATTTTCTCCTATTCTGTAGCTGTTTCTTTGCTCTGTAGACTATCTCATTTGCTGTGGAGGAGCTTTTTAGTTTGATGTCATCTCACTTGTGAGTGTTTCCCTTTTTTGCCATTGCATTTGGTATGGTAACCAAAATATCTTTGCCAGACCAGACCAATATCCTATAGTTTTTCCTTTATGTTTTCTTCTAGTAGTTTCATAGTTTTAGGAGTTACCGTTAATTCTTTGGTCTACTTTGAATTGATATTTGTAACTGGTGAGGGATAGGGGTCTAGTTTCATTCTTCTGCATGTGGATTTCCAGTATTCTCGGTACCACTTATTGAAGAGACTGTCCTTTTCCCATTTTGTGTTCTTGACTCCTTTGTAATAAATAAATAAATAATCAATTGGCTGTAAATTTGTGGGGTCATTTCTGGGCCTTCTATTCTGTTTCACTGGCCTGTGTTCCTGTGTTTATGGTAATACCATACTGTTTTAGTTACTATAGTTTTGTAGCACATTTTGAAGTCAGGTAGTGTGATATCCCCAGCTTTATTCTTTTTTTGCTCAGGATTGCTTTGGATTCTCAGAGTCTTTTGCAGTTCCATATGAATTTTTTTTTTCCTTCTAATACTGATTCTTAACAAGAATTGCATTGAATTTCTAGATCAGTTTGGGTAAAAACCATTCATCCTAATAATTCCTCTGGATGCACAGTTAATGATATGAAAGGTAGATCTTAACAGTAGAAAAAATATAATGGGGCTGCTTTTGATCCTGACAGCTAACAGATGCCCTGTTTCAAAGCTGTCATTTTCCCTCCTTTGTCCTCCCCTTTTCCTTCACCTCCAGTTATCAAATAACATGTTCTTAACTATTTACTGATAGAAGGGGACCTGGTACCTGTGGATCTGAATAAGAACTGATTAAAGGAAGACTTACACAAGAACTGTGTCCTTTCTGATAAACATGGCAATGTGAACCTGGCCTGCATATCTGAACAAGAACTGACTCAAGGAAGACTTAAACATGAATTGTATCCCTTCTGATAAATACACTAGTGTGACCTGGCATCTATGGATTTGCATAAGAACTGATTCAAGAACAACTCAAACATGAATATTGTCCCTTCTTATATACACACCAACATCGGCTGAGTAAGAACAGACTTAAGAAGACTGAAATATGAATTACATCACTTCTTTTTTTAATTTTTTTCTTGGTGCATTGTAAGCATATATCTTTGTTAGGTACAAGCTGGTAAAGGCATACATGCACACATTTCTCATTTAACCTTTCCCAGAAAAAAAAAATCAAGATGGTGCCTGAGTGAAACAACCTTTCCCAGGCGCTGTGATTTCGAACAAAATTTACCATAAAAAGAGCCTTTTAACCGAAGGAAATGACAACGAAAAAAGTGATATTCTAACCTCAACATTAAAAACCCAGAAAGCAGAGCAGGCACCAAGGAAGGGCACCGCCACGCCCCGGGGTCTGGCACCACATTCCAAGGAGTCCGGCTGTGGAGCTGGGACTTGGAGCTGTGGTAATCAACCAGAAGCCAATATTCTCATACCCAGCAAAACTCTCTCTTAAAATTGACGGGGATATAAAAACCTTTCATGAAAACAGAAATTGAAGGAATTTATGTCTTCCAAACCAGCACTAGAGGAACTACTTAAAACGATTAACTCCAAAAGAACTAATGAGTAAAAGTCAGAACCAGAGAAACAATAATTTCCAGGGGGCAAACAACTAAGCAAAGAAGAACAAACACTACCGCAAACAGAAGTCAAAACTCAAAATGTTAGGAATCAAAAATCATCTCTCAATAATCACACTGAATATAAATGTTCTCAACTTCCCAATAAAAAGGCACAAGATGGCAAAATGGATCAAAACCCAGAATCCTTCTATTTGCTGTCTACAAGAAACACACCTTACAAGCAAAGATTCCCACAAGTTAAAAGTGAAGGGCTGGAGTCTTAATCCATGCCAATGGAACTCAAAGGCAAGCAGGAGTAGCAACCATGATATCAGATAAATTAGACTTCAAGCCTAAGCTTATCAGAAGAGACAAAGCAGGTCATTTTTTACTAGTGAAAGAAAAAATCCAGCAAGAAGAATAACAATTGTCAACATCTATGCCCCAAACGTAGGTGCAGCCACTTTCATAAAACAAACTGTGCATGATATAAAGACACACATAGATCCCAATACACTAATAATAGGAGATTTCAATACTCCTCTTACATCTCTAGATCATTCTTCTAAACAAAAGGTCAGTAGAGACACCTCAGACCTAAAGAATACCATAAACCAAATGGACCTATTACACACGTATAGACTCTTCCACCCAACTGCAGCTGAATTCACATTTTTCTCAGCAGAGCATGGAACCTTCTCCAAAATAGACCACATCCTGGGCCACAAAGCGAGCACTGGCAAATTCAAAAAATGTAACATAATTCCCTGCATCTTTTCAGACCACAACGGAGTGAAACTAGAAATAAACTCCAAGAAGACCCAAAGTAACTGTGTAAATGCATGGAGACTGAACACTACATTGCTGAATGAAGAGTGGGTCATAGAAGAAATAAGGGGAGAAATTAAAAAATTCCTAGAAACCAATGAAAACAGAGACACAACATATCAAAACCTCTGGGACACCTTGAAGGCAGTACTAAGAGAAAAACTTATAGCACTGAGTGCCCATATAAGAAGAATGGAAACTCACCAAATAAATAACCTAATGACACAGCACAAAGCCTTTGAAAAACAAGAACAATCTAACCCCAAAGCCAGTAGGAGACAGGAAATCATGAAAATCAGAGCAGAAATTAATGAAATAGAGAATTAAAAAATACAGAAAATCAATAAAACCAAAAGCTGGTTTCTTGAAAAAATAAACAAGATAGATAAACCATTGGCCAACCTAAACAAAAGAAAGAGAATCAACTCAAATCACCAAAATAAGAGATGAAAAAGGTGATATCACCATTGACAGTATGGAAATACAGAGGATAGTAAGAAACTATTTTGAAAAACTATACTCCATAAAAAAGGAAAATCTAGAAGAAATTGACAAAGTTCTATACGCATACAACCTCCCTAAACTGAGTCAAGAAGATATAGAAAACTTAAACCGACCAATAACAATCAAAGAGATAGAAACAGCAATAAAGAGTTTACTATCAAAGAAAAGCCCAGGGCCAGATGGTTTTCCAAGTGAGTTTTATAAAACATTTATAGAAGAGCTAATCCCAATACTCCTCAAGGTATTCCATGAAATAGAAAGAAACAGGATTCTCCCAAACACATTCCATGAAGCCAACATCACATTAATACTAAAGCCAAATAAAGACAGCTCAAGAAAAGAAAAGTATAGGCCTATATCACTGATGAACTTAGATGCAAAACTGCTAAACAAGATACTAGCAATGCACATTCAAAACCACATCAAGAAAATTATACACCATGACGAAGTCGGGTTCATCCCAGGGATGCAAGGCTGGTTCAACATACGAAAAACAATCCATGGAATTCACCACATAAACAGACTCAAAGACAAAAATCACATGATCATCTCAATTGATGCTGAAAAGGCATTTGACAAGATTCAACACCCATTCATGCTAAAAGCACTGCAGAGAATCGGAACACAAGGAATGTACCTTAACCTCATAAAGGCAATATACAATAGGCCCACAGCCAATATCATATTAAATGGAGAGAAACTGCAAGAGTTCCCACTAAAAACAGGAACAAGACAAGGATGTCCATTATCACCTCTCCTGTTCAATATAGTACTTGAGACTCTAGCCAGAGCAATAAGGCAAGAGAAGGAAATCAAAGGGGTAAAAATAGGGAAAGAGGAACTAAAACTATCCCTTTTTGCAGATGACATGATACTATACTTGGAAGACCCAACAAACTCAACCAAAAAACTTATAGAACTGATCAACAAATTCATCAAAGTGTCCGGATACAAAATCAATCTTAAAAAATCAGAAGCTTTCCTGTATGCCAACCATAAAACCACTGAAAAAGAAATCCAGAAAACAATTCCACTCACAATAGCACCCCCAAAAATAAAATACTTAGGGATAAACCTAACCAAGGAGGTAAAAGACCTCTATAAGGAAAACTACAAAACGTTGAAGAAAGAAATCGATGAAGACCTTAGAAGATGGAAGGATCTACATGCTCTTGGATAGGCAGAATAAATATCATCAAAATGGCTATCCTCCCAAAACTGATCTACAAATTCAATGCAATACCCATGAAATTACCAAGGGTGCTCCTCAAAGACATAGAAAAATCAGTCCTTAAATTCATCTGGAACAACAAAAAGTCCAAGATAGCCAAAGTAGTTCTTAGCAACAAGAACCATGCAGGAGGTATCACAATACCTGATTTCAAACTCTACTACAAAGCCACAGTAATAAAAACAGCTTGGTATTGGCACAAAAACAGACACACAGACCAATGGAGCAGAATAGAAGACTCAGAAACAGACCCACATGCTTACAGTCAACTGATTTTTGACAAAGGAGCCAAAAATATACACTGGAAAAAAGATAGCTCTTTAACAAATGGTGTTGGCAAAACTGGTTAATCATATGCAGGAAAATGGAAATAAACCCCACTTTCTTACCCTGCACAAGAGTCAACTCAAGGTGGATCAAAGACCTGGAAGTTAGGCCAGAGACTTTGCAGCTACTTGAAGAGGGCATAGGACCAACACTTGCACACTTAGGCACGGGTAAAAACTTTCTCAACAAGACCTCAAAAGCACAAGCAATCCTCAAGAAGATCAATACATGGGATTGCATTAAACTGAAGAGCTTTTGTGCAGTGAAGGAAACTATCAAGAACCTCAAGAGAGAGCCTACAGATTGGGAGAAGATTTTTGCCAGTTACTCTTCGGATAGAGGTCTAATATCTAGGATATACAAAGAACTCAAGAAAATTACAGCTAAGAAAGCAAATAACCCAATCGAAAAATGGGCAAAGGATTTAAATAGAAACTTCACAAAAGAAGAAATACCAATGACCAATAAATGTACGAGGAAATGTTCCACATCATTAGCAATCAGAGAGATGCAAATAAAAACTACCTTGAGATTTCACCTAACTCCAATCAGAATGGCAATCATAAAAAACACAAACAACAACAACTGCTGGCAAGGATGTGGGGAAGTAGGAACTCTAATACACTGTTGTTGGGATTGCGAACTAGTGCAACCACTTTGGAAAACAGTATGGAGGATCCTCAGATGTATGGGAACGAACCTACCATATGATCCAGCAATACCACTTCTGGGTATCTACCCAAAAGAATGGAAACCAAACTATCAGACCGACGTATGTGTATCTATGTTTATAGCTGCACAATTTACAATAGCCAAACTATGGAAGCAGCCAAGATGTCCATCAACAGATGAATGGATTACAAAACTATGGGATATGTACACAATGGAATTTTACTCAGCCATAAAGAAGAACAAAATCATGTTATTTGCAGGGAAATGGAAGGAACTGGAAAACATTATGGTAAGTGAGATTAGCCAGTCACAAAGAGTAAAGAAGCTTATGTTCTCTCTAATATGCGGATGCTAGGGAGAAGATAGGGTACAAGAGGGTCTCCAGATGAAAAAGGAGAGACCCTCGAAAGCAAAGAAGTTGACTTAACCGAAGGGGTTGGACGGGGGGGGGGCACATTAATGTATATCAAGGTTACTCACTAAACTGAAGTTGAGAAGGAGGGAGGGTGAGGGAGTGGGGTGGGAATTTGGGGAAGGGGTCAAATGAAAATTGTGAGCACATATATTGTTATCAATTTATAGCTAACAAAGATGTATGCTTACAATGTATGAATAAAAGTTTTTAAAAAATCATGTTATAAAAAAAAACCTTTCCCCAATTCCTACCCCACTCCCTCCCCCTCCCTCCTTCTCATGTTCATTTTAATGATTGACTGATATTTTTGTGAAAGTACATCATGTGCATTAGGGTGCCCCCCCCACCATTACCTTCAGTCATGTCATCTTTGCTCATCTAAGGTTTCTCCTTCTTGGTCTAGAATCCCTCTTATGTCCCACTTTCTCCCTAGCTTCCACATATTAGGGACAATATATGATTTTTTACTTTTTGTGACTGACTAATCTCACTTAAGATAATGTTTTCCAGTTCCATCCATTTCCCTGCAAATGACATGATTTTGTTCTTCTTTATGGCTGAGTAAAATTCCATTGTGTACATATCCCATAGTTTTGTAATCCATACATCTGTTGATGGAATTACATCGCTTCTGATAAGACACCAGCATAATCCTGAAGAGCTAACCCTTAAAAAGGGACTTGATTTCTTTGATAAGGGAATCCAGGGCTTGTTCCTGAATGCTTGAGTTTGCTGGTTTCCTTGATTTGCTGGCAAATCAATAAACTTATTTTTCCTTCTTCCCAAAGTCTTGTCCCAGTTACTCCATTTGGCTTTTGGAGCGGGTACTGGGATTCAGTAATGGTATGGATGTTTTAACAACATGATTCCTTCCAATCCATGGGATAACTTCCATTTATTAGTATCCTCTTTGATGTTTTCATCAATATTTGTAGTTTTCATTTTATAGATATCTTTCACTTTCTTAGCTAAATTTACTCCTAGGTTTTTGTCTTTTGTTTTCATAACTACTGCAAATGGGATTTCTTTTTTCAGATGGCTTGCTATTAGTGTATAGAAATGCTACTGATTTTTTGTGTTGATTTTGTATACTGAAACTACTAGATTCATTAGTTTCAACAGAGTTTTTATGGAGTATACATGATTTTCCATATAAAAGTTATATTATCTGCCAGTAACAAAGAAGTTTGTCTTCCTCCTTTCTGATTTGGATACCCTTTATTTCTTTCTCTTACTTAATTGCTCTAGCCAGGACTTTTAGCCATAAGGTGGGCAACAGTTGTGAAAGTAGATCCTGTCTTGTTCTGGATCTTAGAGGAAAAGCTTTCAATTTTTCCATATACAATATACTATAAAGTAGTGGTTAACCTGATTTATTCTTATTCTCTATTTATGCAACATTGGAAAATATCTGTAAAATTATTTTATCTCAGTCACATAACTTGACTATCTTTAATTTTACCAGTAAGAGCACAATTTTAACCTTCATCATACTAGTCAACAGGCTATTTTTATCACTGAAAGCTCTTTTCTGACATTTAGTATGCTAATCAGCAAAATGTAGGTTATTGAACAAGATACAGGTACCAGAAGTGCTTATCAGGACTCCTCTGGCATACTGACTTCCTGATGAGGATGCTAAAGGATTACTCCTGTGCTCCTGATCAGCATGCTCACTGACCACTCCTGGATAACAAATATTTGATTAGATACTTATAGTCCCTAAGTTACATTACAGCTCAGCCCAAATAACTCTCTCTCTCTCTCTCTCTCTCTCTCTCTCTCTCTCTCTCTCTCTCTCTCTCTCTCTCTCATACACACATACACACACACAATATCACAGTTTATGTATTGACATATTTTAAAGTAAATTATAGTAATCATCACAAGTAGTTTCACTCTGGAAGAACATAAACCAGTCCCCTTGGTTTATATTTTGTCATCCAATTCTGATTTTCACTAGCACACCTAATGGTAGGAAGATGACACTGTCCACATTCTAGGTATTGTCACACAGAGTCTTCACATCATCTCAAAGGATAGGGGTAATGGGGATCCTCTCTTTCACTCCTCTTCTTAGCAGCAAGGAATATTCAACCAGAAGTCACTCAGCAGATTTCTTCTCACTTGATTGGTCAGAATCATATCACATATTCATTTTAAGTCAATCACTATGAAGAAAATGGAATTTTGTTCATATTAGCAGACTACTTAAGATTTTACCATTGTGTACACAATGGAATTTTACTCAGCCATAAAGAAGGACAAAATCATGTCATTTGCAGGGAAATGGAGGGACCTGGAAAACATTATTTTAAGTGAGATTAGTCAGGCACAAAAAGTAAAAAAATCAAATGCTCTCTCTAATTTGTGGAATATAGGGAGAAAGTGGGTCATAGGAGGGACTCTAGACAAAGAAGGAAAACCCTAGATGAGCAAAGAAGGTGACCTATCTGAAGGTGATGGGAGGAGAGGGGGAAACACCCAAATGCACAGGATATACATTCACAAACATACCAAAGTCAATCACTAAACCAAACATGAGAAGGGGGCAGAGGAAGGGAATGGGGTGAGAATTAGGGAAGGGTTAAATGAGACCTGTGTGCATATATGTCTCTACCAGTTTCTACCACACAACATTGTATGATATAATGCACTAATAAAAAATTAAAAATTAAAGAATAAAGTCAATTTTGTACAGAAAAAAAATTAACCATAAGTCATATGAGGAGGGATGGACACCTGAAAAAAACTGGGACTTCGTGAGCAGTAACAAAGAATGAAGAGGTGACTAGAAATGCAAACAATACAGTCCGTTAAATGTGGGATAATTATTTCTCTTTAAAAAAAATCGACTTCATATTTAAGGTAAAGTTACTCTTTATTTCACCCTTTATCCCATAGTTATCCCTAATCCCTGCTCTCTTTGTTCCTTTCTTGGTTGATTTGTCTTTGTAGCTGTTGTGCTCACGTTCACAGAGAATCTTCACTTAATTCCCCAACATCTTCAGTTGTGGGAAGGAAGTTAGAGTTTTAATGAGGATTTCTAGCTTTAACAGTTAACCTAGAGCCACTGCAGTTCCCTAATGCATTCTTATCTCAGTATATACTGTTTGTCATGTTAAATCTGGGGTGAATTCTTCAGGGACTATCTCTGATTTGAGAACATAGAGGCCAGAAGAAAAAGACTTGCCTGGGCATCATAGACACTGAAATCATCCCTTAAGAATACTGTTGCCAAGGTCTCTGGTTTCCTTCCCCGTCAAGCCAGAATCTTACTCAAAACCAATGCCTATATATATATTTTTTAAAATGATCAAGTTCAAGCAATCACCTCCAACTTTTTCTCCCGCCTCTCCCCGAGCTCGTTTTAAAATTAAAGAAATTGCAAGAGCTGTGTCAGACGATAAGGGCATATTCACTAAATATTTACTTTCCTAATGTCTTAAAGGAAAAAAAAAATGTGGAGATTGCACAAGTCAAGAATTGGTTTTCTATAAATGGCAGAAAATGAACTAAACTTTGTAGAGATTATAGAATTGGTCTTTAAAAGCTTAGGCTTATTAATATGAAAAGGCAGCAGGTTGAAATGGCAAGGGTCCAAGATTATTCAGAAGATGAAGTGAAGAAAATAAAGACAGATTTAGTTGGTTTTTAAACTTTCATTTTGTGTGAGTTTAATTTAGGGTTAGTGACTAGAAAACATAAATGACATTTTAAAACATCTAAATATGCTGTAAATTGCATCCTAACATTTATACTTTGCAGAAATATTTCTTTTCAACCACCTCATGTTGTAATTTTCCATCATGCATTTACTTCCTCTTGCTATTAGTGGGGTTATTCTTCACCCTATGCACACATCCCTTTTACTAACACATACAAAGCAGACATATAAACTGGATCCCCTTTACATGATATCTAGTTTCATGAATGGTGTCACCCTGCTCCTAAATCTTCCCAGTCTTGAAATTTTTAAAAATCTCTTCCACTCTCAATTCTCACTACCAATTATTAAAAAGTTTTATGGATTTTGTCTCCAAAGAGTTTTCTCATTTCTTTACTTTATTACTGCATTCATTCTCACCACTATTACATTCAAAATGTGACCATAAACTCTCAGTGGGATTCCTTGCCTCTGGCCTGCTTTCTCTGATCCATGTCTCACACTGAGCATGGAATGTTCTTCCTGTAGGACCACTCATGATGCTCTGCAGGGGCTTGAAGTTCTTCTCCAATTGTCCCTCTATCTGAATAATTTTAAACCCTCACTATGCCATCCATATCTTCTTCACCAATTACACTTATAGCCTGATCTTCTTTTATGATTCTTTCAAGCACCCTACTGCCAAGCCACTATGCGCCACCTCTTTGTCTTTGTTCTTGTACCACAAACACTGTCCCCATGATCTCTTTTGTCAGGATGCTCCCTGTTTTTCAAGCCCTAGATGAGATGCCATTTCTTGAAAGAATTCTTTGTCTGTAATCTTTTGCATCTTTTAAATAACCTCTCCAGATTTTTCACCCTGTAGAATGTACAAGTGTTTCTGTTATTGTATTTATCATGGTCTATTCCAAATTGTAATTGGTTATGAATCTTTTTCATTAATATTCTACCATCTAATGCAATGCTTTACAAATAGTTTGTTGCTTTAGATTGAATTTGAGAGCTTACTCTACATTTTGTAAGCTTATTAAATGCAGAAGTCAATAGAATGAGGTCTTTTACTTTCCATAAAGTCCAGGTTTCAGATGAAAGCCCAACACAGAATAAAATCCATAACTTATTGTCTTAAACCCCACCATGATGTTTTTATATGCATAACTGCAAGAACATTCTTTATGTAATACTCTAATTTTATTTTCCTTTTCCTCTTGGTGTTTTTTGCACCTGCTAAACTAACTTTGTTACCTCCCCTCCTTTTGTAGATTCTATCATACTCTGCTTTCTTACACACCTGTTTCAAGGTTGTGGTGAACAATTTTGGCTTTTCTGTTCTAGTGTCATTCTTCTTTCATTAGCAACAGAAACTGGTTTTCCTTTGAAGGACGATTAGCATTAGCAGTAGACATGTGACTCAATTCTGATGACTCATATTCTAGATCCACTGCCACAGTGATTGGCAAGGGATCCAGTTTGGTCTGATAAAAGTCTAATAGACATGGTGATATTATTTTAATGATAAGAATAGTAAAGTGCTCTCTGGTGGAATTGCTTAAGTGATGAAATTGAAGCCTGGAAGTATGAATGATTCTCTTTAGCATCCCAGAAAGAGCTGGCCTGAATAAAACCATCAAAGAGGAAAACAGACCCAAAGGTATAGAGACCAAGTACTGGGGACATCATTTGAGTCCTTGGATCCAGGTTTTGGTTTATAGAAGCCAATAGGTTTCCATTTTGATTAAGCCATTTTGAGCTGGATTTTCTTCTCATGTAGCCAAAAGAGTTACTATTCTTACATATAAAAAGATAGGCTTTCTTTCTAAGTCTTCCCCTCTTAGCCTCCTTTTCTTTTATCATATAAAATTCTACTCCCCCTCTACCAAACCCAAGCCTTTAAAGGAAAAAGTTTTAAAAAAAGACAATGGCAATATCATTGCACACAGCTTTTATGAAAGCCATATAAATGTCATATACTTGATATAATGCCTGTAATATTGAACCATGTTAGTGTTAACTGTTTTCATTTCCAGTATTTAAAAATAATTTTGTTATAATTGTCAGTGCATATTAATTGCACAAAGTAATGGATTTCCTTGTGAAATTTGCATACATGCACATTCATCTTCTTTATTGTTATCATTATTTTCAGTTTACTCATTGTAGTGATCACAAAGTATTATGATTTTTCTTTTTGTTACTGGGGATTGAACCCAGAAGCATTCTATCTCTGAGCCACACTCTCAGTCCTTTTTTGTTTTTATTTTGAAACAGTCTTGTTTTAGGACTGCTCTCCAACCTGTGATCCTCCTGTTTCAAGACTGAGATTATAGGCTTGCATCACAATGTCTGACTAATCACAAAATTTGAGACTTACATCCACTGAAACCTCAATTTCTATAAACATTTATTTATGAATTTATTTTTTGGTCAGAATTATGGCTTCCATGTATGTTCTACGTTGCTATTTGACTGAACGACTTTCTTTGTGTTGGGTAGTGCATTCATTAAAAAAGTTGAATATAAAGACTACGTCTACTGAATCTAGTCCTGGGAGATGTAAATGCTAAAATTCACAAAATGTCATGTATGACTGTCACTGGCCCACAATATTTGGACTATGGATCTGTAAATTGATTTAAAATAGTTGAAAAGACCATGTCTTTAAATTTTCAAACAAGAGAAAGGCAAAAAGAAATCTTGAAAAAAAGTATGGTAGTGAACTGTATAATCATCCAAAAGAGTAATCCAGACAAGGGGTTAATGAATAGGACAGAGATCACTGAAATTATCATTTTGTTCCAGAGGAAGACAAGGAGAGGCATATTTAGTGGTGGATTTATTAGGAAGCACACATTTGTCCAGACCTGAAAAATGCTTTGAGACAGAGGAGAATTTTGCCTGAATCTCCCTCCTGAGGTACATCCAGACTATATATATATAACTTGGCAGCCATCCCAAGTCCAAGCTCTTTTCCCAAAATTAGCTCTTGGACAAACACACAAAAAAGATTTATTTCTGTTGGGTCTATGTTAATTAAACGCAGTCAAAGTGAAATTGATTCCTTCGCAAGAGTGATAAGACTACTGCAGATCAGAAGTGTTGTAACAATTAGCTTGGACCTAACAATTCAAAGCACTTACTTACCTACTGAGTCATCTACAGCCAGAAGATCAGTTCCTATATAGATAGCTGTACATAGACCTCAATAGCCATAGATATTTTGATATCTGTAGATGTATATTGTTGTAGACTAAATTGTGTTCCACTCAAATTCATATGCTGGATCCCTAATATCTAATGTAACTATATTGGAAGATAGGGGCTTTACGGAGGTAATTAATGTTAAATGAAGCCATAATGGTGGGGACCTAATCCAACGGGACTGGTGTCTTTATAAGAAGAGAAAGGTACCCAAGAGTTCTCTTTATCTCCTGCATGCACAGAGATGAGGACACATGAAGACACAGCAAGAAATTGGCCATCTGCAGATCAGAAAAACCTTCACCAGAAGCCAACCTTGAAGGAATCTTGACCTGGACTCCCATCTCCAGAACTGTGAGAAAACAGTGATCTATTATTTAAGCCACTCAGTCTTTTGCATCTAGTTATGGCAGCCCCAGGAGAATAATGTACTTATGTCAATATCTATATATACCTATCCCCTTAGTTCATTCTGTGCTGCTAGAACTGGGAAATTTCTAAAAACAGAAACTTATTTCTCACAATTCTGGAGTTGGGAAGTCCAAGATCAATGTTGGCATCTGGTGCTGGACATGTTGCTGCCTCCTCACAGGGCAGAAGGAGGAAGGGCAAGAAAGACACAACCTCAAGTTTTTCTTACCTGGCAGGAAAGCTGGAATGAGAACTCACTCCTACCGCTTCTACAGGCCTTAAAAAAAAAAAAAAGTCTTTTTATTGGTGCACTATAATTACACATCATAGTGAGATTCAAAGTGATACAAGCATACATGCACACACCTTATTTGGTGTGTTTCTCTTCAGATCTCACCCCACTACCCACTTTTTTCTAGTACATATTAGCGAGACTGGTAGTGATGCTTTCATATGTGGATTTACTGTTTCCTTCATCCTCTTTTCCCACACCTCTTCCTCAAACCCTTTCTTCTATTCTACTGTCCCTGATCTATCTAAAGTCCCTTTAATTTCCTATTTTCTTTCAAGCTTCCACATGTGAAAGAAAACATATGACCCTTGACTTTCTGAGACTGGCTAATCTCATTTAGCATAATATTCTTTAGTTTCATCCATCCATTTCCCTGCAAATAACATTATTTTGTTCTTTTTTATGGCTAAGTAAAATTCCATGGTGTGTGTGTGTGTGTGTGTGTGTGTGTGTGTGTATTTGTATGTATCACATTTTCTTTATTCATCTGTTGACAGTCACCTAGGTTAGTTCTATATTTTGGCTATTGTGAATTGTACAGATAAAAACACGAATATATATGAATCACTGCAAGCTTTTTTTTAAGTGGCATTAATCCTTCATGAGAGCAAAGCACTCATGACCTAAATACTTAAAATTGGGCCCCACTTCCCAAGACTATTGCACTGGAGATTAGTTTCCAGCACATAAATTGGGGTGGGGGCACATTCAAACCACAGCATCTGTCAATATCTACTCACATTTTCTTATACAACTGCAAACTTACCTCATTTTCTTTTCCTATTCTCTTCCCAGTCTTTTTATATTGAGTTACTTTCTACAGCACAGTGAGACGTTAACTATGCACTGATTTTTAATTCCAAAGTAAGGGACATAGTTCCCAAAAGAATACCCTATAATTCAATGTGCTGTCCCTATGGTGGATGGGTCTCCATCTAAGGGTTAATATAACCACCCAGGAAGATTTTTCCAAGCTTTCCAAATAGGACTACTTTCTTGGGTAGTTTATCAGAAACTTCAAGAGAGAAGAGAGAAATGGAATTTGACTTTCAAACAGCTCACATGGCAGTGTCTTCTCAATGTATTTTCGCCTGTATCCCCTGACTTCAGCAGGAGAATAACTTCACTTGGCCTGCGGTATGACCAGATCATAATCTTTAATTATTTTTATTATCTGTCACTTAAATATATGTTTCACCTCCCCAGAGAAATTTTCTGGGTCCAGGTATATGGTTTCTATTTCTATAACTCAGCCCAGTGTTGTAGAAAGTAAGTGGTATTCTCTTGGGTGTGGAGCAAACTCATTAGGCTTCTTATCCTGGCATTAATTATTCTAGGGGCCCCACAGAACTATTCTCAATCAAGAGGAACAATCGTGCCCTGTGCTAGAACAGTTCTTTCCAGACCTGGTCACATGCTCATATAATTTATACTGTCATCTGCTATCTGATTTTATACCTGCTTTACTATCATCTATTCTCAACACAGTAGCAAGGGTGATCCATTAAAAATATCCACAAGGAGTGGGGCATAGTGGTGCATGCTTGTAATCCCAGTACTTGGGAGGCTAAGACAGGAGGATTATGGGTTCATGGCCAGCTTCATCAACTTAGTGAGGCCCTTCACAATTTAGTGAGATCTTGTTTCAAAATAAAAAAGAATAGGGATGTGGGTATAGCACAGAGGTATAATTCCCCTGGGTTCAAGCCCCAGTAATCCCTCCCTCAAAAAAAAAAAAAAAAAAACTGCAGTAAATTCTGAGACTCAGGGATTCTCTAGTTATGATGGAATGTCCTACATTCTCCACTTAATATGTAGTAAGTTTCGGTTTATTGTTTGTAGTTGAACATTCCAGATCTTTCTAGCAGGCACATTACATGTTATTGCGCCCACAGAGAGCACATTGTAGTATATCTTAATAGATGTTGACACCCCACTTTGAGTTTATTATACCACCAATCTTTAGTCTTTCAAAATTCAAGCATTTCATTCCAGCTACTAAGTAATTTGATTCTTTTTTAGTTGCTTAGCAAAGCCACCAACCTCTTATCTGGCTCCCTGTTTTTATTGTTGAATCAGCCAATCAATCTTAATTATATTCAGCTGTCTGACCCCCTTCTGTGTTTTTATACTACAAGGTTCAAAATTAGGAATGTAATCTAGACCTTAAGAAATTAAAAATAGCATATCTGGGAAATTAGAAGTTAAGTGTATTAATCCATTTGGAATAAAAGTGAAGAAAATAGGGAGTGAATAGCTCATGGCATAAACACACACACACACACACACACACACACACACACACACACACACACCACCAGCAGCAGCAGCAGTAGCATGGGAGTGAGTGGCACCGCAGAAAGGAAAATAATGGGACTGATTTTCACTCATTTGAGTTAATTTCAATTTGAACTTGAATAGCAATTGCCATTTAAAAAGCTGAAATTATCTATAAGTAAGTTTACCCCCACCTCCATCAGGGTAGTGAATTGCAGTTTGAGCAGGACATTTTGATTGTAACAATATAGAAAGAAATTGCATCATAAGAAGGTCTGCCTAAACTTATTAGGAGCACAATTTCTTATCTAGGTTCACTGTAAATGTTTAAAGAAATAAACTGCACTAGAGATGGCCCAAATCTCCAATATGTTGTTTTTAATTACTAGCATTATCAGAACATATTTCTTACTGATTACACAAATATCACTACCACAGCTAAGAATCTGAAATGTTTTGAATGCCATTATTGAGATTAAAAGAAGCATAAATAAAATGTTATAAAATACAAAGAATCAACCCCTGGTGAGGTTCCATTAGTTCCAATCACAAGTAATCTACTTTGTACTAAAATAGCAAAGCAAAAGAAAATAAGAACTTCTTTATTAATGATGAATGAAGTTACACTGTACACAGAAGCTGTAAGGCTCTGATAAACACAATCACAATACCACGAACATCTTAAGGTATCTAAGCTATACTGGAGACATTTATTATCTTGCCTGTTTAGCATCCTTTTATTTGCATGGTGCAGGGAGGGGAGGGGACCAGCCTTTTGTGTGTGTGTATGTGTGTGGTACTGGGGATGGAACCCAGGGGCATTCTACCTCTGAGCTACACCTCTAGTCCTATTTTTTATTCTTTATTTTGAAACAGGGTCTCACTAAGTTGTGGAGAACCTCACTAAGTAGCTGAGCCTGGCCATGAACCCGGATCCTCCAGGCTCAACCTCCCAAGTACTGGGATTACAAGCCTGGACCACCACACCTGGCTCCTTTCTTATCTTTAAAAAATTTTTTTTCCTGTTTTACTTTTCCTTTCTTTTATTCTTTTTCTTTTTCTTCTTAGCTTTGAAGAAGACCTCTCTCCTACTTCCATTACAGCTATCACTGCATGGCCTGAAATGGAGCTTCATTTCTTCCTTTGTGACATTCCTTTCTGACTTCCTCCTCTGATGAATCAGAGGCAAATACCTCAATTACCTGTTTTGAAGAATTTCCAGACTAAGGTTAGGGTGGATTTCATTAATATGTATGGGGAGGGATGAGTAGCAGAGTGGGACCTAAAGAGAAACACACCAAGACCTGTGAGCATGTATGTTCACATCACTTTGAACCTCACTATAATGTGCAATTACAAAGCACCAAAACAAGTATTTAAAGAGCTGGATGTGGTGGTGCACATTTGTAATCCCTGTACTTTGAAAGCTGAGATAGGAGGATCGCAGGTTCGGGGTTAGTCTCAGCAACTTAGTGAGATCCTATTTCAAAATAAAAATAAAAATGGTTCGGGGTGTAGCTCACAGGTGGAATAGCCCAGGATTCAATCTCCAGTACTGGGAAAAAAAAGTATATACATATATATATATATATATATATATATATATATATATATATATATATATATATATATGGAGAATGGAGCAGAGAATTTCTTCTTTCTGTTGGTGAATCTGGGATATATGAATTTAGGCCTAACTGGCAATATTCAAGCAGCATGGAAAGGTCTGCTTGCCCTTGAAGACTCCATGTGGTGGTGGACACAAAGAAAGAAGCAGAGATGAAAGACCGAGACTTCTGACCGCGTATGAGTCCCTTGTTCCAGCCAGCCTTACCCTCTTCTTTGTTGTTGTTATGAGTTAATGATCTCTCCATTTCTGCCTAAGTTAGTTCAAATTGGGTTTCTTCACTTGAAATTAAGAGTTTAAATGTATGTCCTGAACTTCTATTTAGAAATTGTTCATGTGTGTGTACAAGTTCCCACAAATGGAAGCATAATTGAAGAAAGCAAGTCTAGTTTCTTCACTTACTTGAAATTTCCAACAAGACTTTAGTTAATTAAGAAAAAGTGGCTTTAATAAATGTGTTGTGGAGCTGGGTGTCACAGTGCATGCCTGTAATCCCAGTACTCAGGAGGCTGAGACAGAAGGATGTCAAGTTTGGGACCAGTGCATGGTACTTAGTGAGGTCTTGTATCAAAATAAAAAAAAAAAAAAATTAGAGCTGAAGGTGTAGATCAGAGGCAGAATACCCCTGGGTTCAAGACTCAGTACCATTAAAAACAAAAAAAAATCTGTTATGGCAAAGAAATCCAGCATAGTAAATCTGATAAATATTATTTTTCTCTCACAAAAAAGAAACTTTTGGTCTTTAGTCAATGTCCCACTTATCCAGATTCCAAAAATAACAAAATAACTTGGATGATAAATAACTTGGATGAAAACTATGTTCTTTGAAATAGAATTTGATCTCTCTTTCCATGGAATAATTGGTGGAAATTTTTTCCCTTATTTCCTGTGCTGGGGCCTGAAAATATTCCTCCCAGTTTACATAAATGAAAGTCTCATAAATAAAATCAGCAGTAGGTCTTGACCTCTCATTTACAGACTTACGATAGCTCTGCGAATGCGTGCACTGTCATGCATGAGAGAAAAGATCGTGCATATTTTACTTGTGTAGCTATAGTCCCTAACACTGTAGCTGAGAAATACTATTAAATAAATGAGTGAATGAGTGCAAGACTGTCAGATCCCAGACAACATTTTTCTTTTTAAAATAATTTAAATTTTCTCATCCTACTGCCTCTAACTGCATTTGTAATCCTTTTTAAGATACAGTTACCATATTGCTAAAAAATGTACAAATAGAAGTGTTTTTTTTTTCTGATTTTCACGCTGCTTCCTTTTGTCTTACTATAAACAAAACAACAAAAGGAAAAGAAAAAAGAGAAAAGCAATGCTCTACAGTGTGTTTTTATTTACAGTTTCTCCATGAGCTGGAAGGAGATACCACATCATGGAATTGATGGATGGGTTAAGGGCTGGCGCCAGATGTTGACCATGACAGGTGCATAATAAAGCCACTCTTTCTGGTTTCCCCTCAGAATTCTAAATACTTTTGGATGTAAGGGAAACATCTGCTTGATACTTCTTTTATTGACAGGCTCCTATAGCTTCTTGAACTGTGATTTGAGAAAAATTTGGGGCATTATTTTCCTGACTTTGTAAGTGCTTCATCTAAATGTTCTTCACAGGCAAAATGCAAAATTCTAGCACATGCTCTTATGCCATTTCACTTTGTAAATAGCCGCAGTGCTTCCTCCATTCCTGTCCATCTGTCTTTTAATTCAGAGCAAGCCACAAATTGTTAATAAAAATGAAACAACTCTATTTATTGTAACTTCAATACAAAAATTGTGCTGGAACCAGAGTCTCCACAGAGTTACCATTCTTCTTCCAACCACCTGGCCAGTGGCCACCATGACTTGATAGCCTGTGCTACTATTTTTTGGTAGCAAAGTTAAGGATAGGTATCAAAGCTGTTTGAAAAGTACTGTCTATACTTGAATCAATGGTTTCTCCATCATCCTCACTGATGCTTACTAGACAAGTACCATGACTGAGCTTAGAAGGACAAGAAGTTTTTTCTTCAACTTTTTTAGCTTTAAATTTACTAAGAAGACTAGATAGAAGGAAGTTAGACTGCTTCTGATGGCGTATAAGCTCATGTCTAATGGAATCAATGGATAAGTGTAGATCTTTCTTAGCATTCATGGTGCACGGACAAGTGCAAAAGAACAAGTCTCTGATCCTTTTTGGATGGCAGTACCATGGCAGGTGTGGACTGAGTCTGGGGCTGGAGTAGGAGAGAAAGGGACGGGGGATCAGGTGAGAGGAAATGGTCTCTATGGCATGTAACAGAAGAAACCCTGAGGCTTCTCTCACGTGTTCAAGACAATTCATCTCTCTATGATTCCCAAAGTGCAATGCTATACTCCTTTTCTTCAGCTTCATCAGAATGTTACATGTGGTCAAGTAAGTCTTCTTTAAAACAAATTTTATCTTGCATTTTGGAGCACAATCAAAACGACATTGAGAGTTATGGAAGGCACATATTATTTGTTTCTGGTCATTAGTTGTTAACCTGAGAGTCATGTGGAAATTAGGAGAGAAGGTTCTATAACCATGGTAGTAAGACTATGAGCTATGAAACAATGTGAACAGGTCTCCTTCATAGCTTTTAACATTTCCTTTTCCTATTGAGATCCACAGCAAAATCTTTGTGATGGTCTTATTGGCCTTGATTCAAGGACCCTTGAGCTAATATTTAGGGTTGAGCTAGTATTTATGAATTGTGAATCTTTTGATAAAGCATTCTAAAGTTGGATGCGTGTGCTATTGAGTATACTTGTGGCAAAGTTTCATAGATTTAGCAAATCAGCAGAAATAATTTATTAAAACAGCTATTTTAAGGTTTTAAAAATACCATTTATGCAGGGCATGATTGCTCACTCCTGTAATACCAGTACTTGGGAGGCTAAGACAGGAGGATTGTAGTTTGTAGACCAGACCCAGCAATTTAGTGATACTCTCAACAACTTAGAAAGACCTTATTTCAAAATAAAAAATAAAATAGGACTGAAGGTGTGCCTCGGAGGTAGAATGCCCCTGGGTTCAATTCCCAGTAAAACACACACACACACACACACACACACACACACACACACACACACACACACACACCACATACACATACATGCATACTACTGTTCACTTTTCTGTCTTCAGCTGTAGGGTAACTTTGTATACTTCCCTCTTTTCTTTGATGCTTTCTACTAAGATTGTTCTCAAGAAAGGACTTGAAATTTGTCATTAACACTTCAGTGTTAATACTAATGTGTTATTTCTCAGGAATAGTTGCTCTTTTTTATTTGTTTCTGATTGTGGAACCAAATATGTTATTGTCCCTTTGAGGACTATGAAGTTTGAGGAAATGGGAGAGGAATTTTATAGATTGGTTGAAATTATACAACCATATTCTAGGATACTCTACAACTCATAAGCTGTACAACTCTACTTTTTGAAGGGAGTTGAGAAAGTGGCTGGGTTTTGTGAAAAAGCACTCAACTGGGAACTGGCCAGCTTTGACATTACTTCCAGTGTCTACACCAAACTAGTGTTGTTGCTGTGGGTAGTATATTTAATTGCTTTGAACTTCAATGGCGGCATCTCTAAAATGGCAGCTAGTAATACCTCCATCACCAGGAAGTGACCATCGGTAGTAATTTATGCAGTGTGACTAGCTGGTTGCTATAATGAAATAAAATAATACAAGCAAAAAACAACGTGGTAAGGGAGAGTAAAAGCAGCATGAGTGGTAGTACTAAGCTTTTATAAGTGTTTTATATGTGTAATCTTTTTTAAGCTTCACAGTAAGTCAATCATTGCCTCCATTTTATAGATAAAGAAATGAGGCAAATGTGACTTAGCAACTTGCTTGAGACAATTCAGCTAGAAATTGGTGGAGCGTGTGAAGTCTGTGAGCATTCTCTAGAGCCTACTCTTAGTCCCCAGCACAGATCATGTCCCCTAGTGATAACGAGAGACATGGGCATGGGGTGAGTGTGTGTGTGTGTGTGTGTGTGTGTGTGTGTGTGTGTGTGTGTATGTGTGTGTGTGTTACTGAGGATTGAACCCAGGGTTGTCCAAACTCTAAGCTACACCCCCAATCCTATTTTATTTTTAAAACAGGGTCTCACTAAGTTTTGGAGAGACTCACTAAGTTGTTGAGGCTGTCTATGAACCTGTGATTCTACTGTCTAAGCCTCCCAAGTACTGGGATTACAAGTGTGCACCATGATGCCTGGCTTGATTTTGTATTTTTGTGTTGCGTAGGAATGTACGTTTACAGACTATCATTGATATGTTCAATCTTATCTTATCCACAATTTTTCCTCAGTATTAGAATTTTTACTTTAATGCTTGGTTTTAAGTTAAACTAACTAACTAATTAACTAACTAACTAACCAACTAACTAACTAAAGTACAGCTCATTTAAAGTCAATTGTGTCCAAGGCATTGTAGTCTGCTTATTAACCTTGAAGAGCACAAAGTCAGGAGTGAGAAACAAATGCACAGATAATTTAATATATTTTTGTACTGGGAGTTGAATCCAGGGACATTCTACCTATGACTATATTCCACAGTTTTTTAAATTTTTTTTACTTTTATTTTTAAATAGGGTCTCACTAAGCTTCGAGACTGGCCTTGAACCTTTGATCCTCCTGTGTCAGACTCCCAAGTACTAGGATTACAGGTGTGCGCCATTGCACCCAGTTACAGATGGGTGTTTTAAATATTAGCAAGGTAAGAGGTAAAATACAGGTGAATGGGAGGAAGGTGTGTGCAGGACTATAAGGGAGGAGGTCTTAGACCCACCTTTAGAAATGGGGTGCTTCCTAGACAAGATAATGTATATTTAAGACTTGATGGGTATTTAAGAACCAGCCAGATCAAGGAAGGTTGAGATGCTTTTTTTAACAGATGGAACAGCAAAAGCAAAAGCATGAAGACAGGAAACATCTGGGGAAGTGGAGGCAAAAAATCCACAGAACTGTTAACAGTTAGGCTTTGACAGATGTATATAAATATGGGGCAGGGATGTGACCAGAGCAGGCAAAATGTCAGCACCTGGACTGCCACATGACCTCTCCTTGAATAGTCTGGTTGATTGAATGTCACTGTATAGATGAAAAGAACTACAAAAGGGTTAAGATACACTGAAATGATCAAATCTCCATCTAGCTTCACAACGGACAAGGGGACATGTTTCATTTCCCTTGATACCTTTTATTAACCAACATCTTTTATGGAAGCATTTTAATTACTCATTTTTTCTCTCTCCTCTCCCCTCCCCTCCCCTCCCTTCTTCTCCTCCTCCTTCTTCTTCCTCCTCCTCTTCCTCCTCCTCCTCCTCCTCCTCCTCCTCCTCCTCCTCCTTCTTCTTCTTCTTCTTCTTATTTCTTTCTTAGTGCATTCATTATTGTTTGTGGAAAAAAAGCTTTTGACTTTTGCAGGTTGATTTTATATTCTCTTACTTTGCTGAATTTGTTTATCAGATCTAGAAGTCTTCTGGTGGTGCCTTTAGAGACTTCTAATTATAGGATTTGAAAACAGATAGATTTTTTTCTATCTTATTTGTACCCTTTTTATTTCTTTCTCTTGCCTAATTGCTCTGTCTCAATTCTCAATAGCTAGGTTATGGAATAAGTTTGTGTTCATGAACAGATGAATGGATAAAGAAAACATGGTGTGTATATGTACACATCGAAGTTTCATTTAGTTATAAAAAGGATAAAATTAAATAGTTTGTAGACAATGGATGGACCTGGAGAGCATCACATTAAGCAAAGTGATTCAGACTCAGAAAGACAAATATCAAGTATTGTATATTTTCTGTCATTCTGTCATATGTGGAAGCTAGTAGGGGAATAGAGAGAGAGAGAGAGAGAGAGAGAGAGAGAGAGAGAGAGAGAGAGAGAGAGAGAGAGAGAGACCATACCAGCTGGGAGACTACTTCCACAGAAGAGGAGCAAAGGGAGGGAGGAGGAGAAGGTAAGGGAAGGAAGGTATTGGGGTGTGAAATTGATCAAATTATGTTAAATTCATATACCAATATGCCACAATAAAACCCATCATTTGTATAACTCATATGAACCAATTTTTTTAAAAAAGCAGTGAGTTAAAATATGCCAGAATTCACAGGCTGTTTTCTCACTTTTAGCTTCTGGAAGGCAAGGTCTGTATCTTATTTATCTTTCTTTCCTCACTGCCTTGAACAAAGCCTGGTACAGAGCAATAGCCCAACAAAAGCACTCCAGGATGAGGGAGAAGTGATCTTGGGAGAGTACAGAACAAAAAGGTAAGGAATTCATAAGCTTCTCTTTATTCAAAACTTTGTGTTTTCCTACAGAAATGTTTGAAATGGGTCTTTTGCACATTAAGTATTTGGTGGCTTATTTGGTAATTATTATTCTGTTACCTCACACTTAGAAAACCTAGTATTATGAATAAAACTAATTTGAGGGCTCTGTGTAACCATTGATTTTCAAATACTTTTCTTCCCTACAACAAATAATACTCTTTAGAGCATGTTTTTTCCCATGGGTTTTAAAAATTTATCTTGATGAACTAAACAACAATAATTTGACAGTGAAGACATTTAACTCGTGTACTTTAGTGCAATTCCCAGAGCTAGAAAAGCCCAGGCCACCGTGATTGAAGCAAGGGACTGAATCTCTGCTGCCAGATGGCAGTTGAAATATAATGGGCTTACAGCCGTCAGCCACAGCTAGAGGTTTGCACGCAAAGGGTAAGCCTTTCAGCAATGGAAAGCGGGAAGCTAGATGGTTACTTGAAATTCTTACATTGTTCCTAGTGGCTCATAACAGGCAAGGGAAAATTTTACCAGTGCAAATTCTGTTTAGGATAGTACTTGTAATGGAGCTTTATAACCACACTTCTTGCATCCAGGTACTATTGATGCTTTCTGTGTATACTGTGTTTGATTTTTAAACACACACACCTGAAATCAGAACCATCATTATATTTCCCAGTCTATGATGTTTACATGATTTTGCACTGGCAGTTCGGTTGGGGAGGGGGGGAGCAAAACCACAATAATTAGTGAAAAATGGCTTTCCTTGTCTCCAGAGCTTATAAGCATGGGATTTCAAAATTTTCACTAATGATTGATGTGATGTTTCTTGTTCTGTTGTATGTTACAATTGGTTTAGGGGGAAAGCACTTTGAATTTCCTACTCTGTGTCAGAATAGCCCTGAAACAATATAATACTTGATAGGATGAAGCTGTTCTCCATGTTTCTGTAAGTTCTGTTAGGGAATGCATCTGGATGCATTCAACCATGTTCAATGTTTTTAAATGCCAAATGAAAGCTTCAGAAGAGCCCCTTGAGGAAGGAGAGATGACATTTGCTATGCTCTGCTAATATCAACTCAGGAAGAATATATCTGGCAACACATTTATCCTGATAAACATGATGATAGGGAAAATTTTAGTTTAAGCATTGGCCGCATGCATTTATTGCTATATCTGTATACGGGCTGTCAGGTTGCATAAAGGAGGCTATAACAGAAGACAGTTGCTGGAAGTAGGTTATGTAATGAGATCAAGTCAATGAAAGTCTGGCATCCAGCTGTAATTTTACTAACAGAGGAGACTGCTTATCCACCCTAGACAAGGGTATATATATTTTTTTCTTTTTGGTCACTCTTCATGAAATTACATTGTTATCCCCTTCAGCTGTTCAATGAGCCACTAGAAAGATGAATAAAATGTATTAAAGTGGGAGGAAAAGGAGAAAGGCCTCAGGCTGTAGAATTTATGGCTAGAGAACTGAAAATTTTAATGCAGGTAAATTTCCTAAATAGAAAAGGACCACAGAGTCTTGGGCTGTTCAGAAATAAATATGCCATTCTAAGTTTATGATGTTCGCAATACCCTTCCATTCTGTAAGTCTTGTTCTTGCAAATATAGTACATTGGTCTTTAGAATGGCCTGAAAAATCATTCAAATGAGGGAAATATCAAAAACTAGTGAAGCAGGGATTGCTTAAGTGAAAGTTAGTAGGATTTCAATCACTTTAGTTTTACAATTTGATGCTATTAAGCCTAATATATAGGTGCCTGCCAGCATAGCTACCATTTAGAATCTATCAGTATTTCCATTATAAATCCTATTTTTCAGGGGTTAATAACTTGGTCATAAAAATTCACTGCAGGCTGAAATCAGTTCTTGAAAGGAAATTTTTTCCATAGTCCCAACTGCAGAGTTTGTTCATGTCCTTTAGACTAAGATGGTCAGAAACCAGAAAATAGAGAATATGTGAGTTTCAGTTCTCCAGATATATAACAACTGAGTTCTTATATAATTTATTATGGAGAATTGGCTCATGTGATAATAGAGACTAAGTTCTATGATTTACAACCTGCCAGTTGGAGGCCATGAAAATCGGCAATGTAGTTTCAGTCTAAAGCTAAAGCCTGAGAACCAGAGGAATCAATGGTGAAAGCTGAAGTTTGAATCTGAAGGCCTGGGAGCCAGAAGCACTAATGTCCAAGAGTAAAAGAAGGCAGATGTTCTGCCTCAAGCGGAGAACAAATTTGCCCTTCTTCCATCTTTTTGTCCTATTCAGACTTCAGTAGATTGGAAGATTTTTACTCATGCCAGAAAATGTGATGTTCTTTACTCAGTCTACTTACTCTAGTGTAATCTCTCCCAGGAACACTGTCACAGACACAACCAGAAATAATGTTTTAGCAGTTATCTGGGTATCCTTTAGCCCAATCAAGTTGACACATGAAACTAACCATTACTATGTCTATAAACTTTTATTTATAAAAATTTAACACCAGTCTTGATGTGGTCAGGTATAGCAATATGTGTGGGCATTTGTTTCTTGGCTTGTTTTATCTCCTACTGCTTTCCTTCTTCTCCTCCTTTTCCCTTCCCTCTCCACCCTCCATCCTCCACCTTCTTCTTTTTTCTGTGTCATGGCCCTGAACTGAAGTTGATCCTTCTAACTTCTAACATGACAACATTTGAACTTTACTCAGTGGAGAAAAAGCAAGGAATGTTCTATTTATATTTAAAGTCAGAACTATACAACATCCTGCAGAAAAGAAGCTCTAAGCCCCTTTTTCTATTGGGTTTCTTTTTTTTTTTTTTTTTTTTTTTTTTGTGGTGCTGGAGATGGAACCCAGGGGCATTCTACCTCCAAGCTACAGCCCCAGCCCTATTTTTTTATTCTTTATTTTGAAACAGGGTCTCACTAAGTTGTGGCGTGCCTCACTAGCAGCTGAGGCTGGCCTCAAACCCGGATCCTCTGGTCTCAGCCTCCCAAATGCTGGGATTACAAGTGTGCGCCACCATGCCCGGCTTTTCTATTGGATTTCTAAAAATCTTCACAGAATTTAAATGTTATACACAGAAACATTATACATTTTTTCAATACTTTAAAAGGTTCTTACTTTGTGGCTAAGGTGAAGAAATTGATTGATCAGCCTACAAACTTTTTGACTACTCATAAAAATGTTTACAGGCTTCCTTAACTTACCAAATGCATAATAACTATGAAAGGATACCATATCAATGTAGTAGATCTAGTAAGGAATTAAATAATTCTAAATTTTGTTACCTCAGACCTTTAGATCTGGTTTAATTTCTTTTAGGCCCTGCCTTTCTGTGCACATTACAATAGATAAAGGCTAGTCTACTTCAGGACCAAACTACTTTTCTGTAGTTAGATAATACTGAAAATTCTTCTTCTCTTTTCTCTGGGGAAAAACTGGCCAACCCACTTTTCATCATAAACCACTGAACTATTTAAAATATTTGGAGCTCCTTTCCATGCATGCTTAAAGGCATTGAGTAAAATAGAAAGAAAAACTCCGGGCTTCCTCCCCCCAGTACTGTGGATTGAACCCAGAGGTATTTTACCACTGATCGACACCCCTAGCCATCTTAATTTTAATTTAATTTTATTTTAAAACAGGGTCTTACTGAGTTGCCCAGACTGGCCTCAGATTTGTCATTCTCTTGCCTCAGCCTCCCAGGAAGATTGGATTACAGGTATGTGCCACTGTGCCTAACAAAAATAAATAAATCAGTGTTTAACTATGAAAAATTAGAGCAAGATAATTTCAAACATTTTCTTACAATTTTAGCAAATTAGTAAAAGTATTAGGAATTGCTGACACATATTGATTTCTAGAAGCATAAACATTCTCAGTTCTACCTCAAGCTTTCCATTGCTGTGCATGATGTTTTGACCTGTGTATTCTTACCATTTTTCCTATAAGTGCCTGGCCCTGACTTAGAGGTTTCTGTTTCTGCACTTCTAAAGCTATCATGTCTGCTACTGGTCTCCTAGACTCTTCCTAGCTAACCTGGCAAGCCTACTTCATTTAGACATGGAGGAATTGGGTGTGCCTTGCTGCCCCCTACTGGTGACCAAAGACTGTAGGCTTGAGGGGTCCCATCTGATCTTGGATGTTTTATGTTAATGCCAACATTTGAGAATTATTTCTTATGAGAGTTTTTCACAAGTTGTTTTTATGCTAAATAAATATTATGTAGAGATCTTTGTTACTTTATTTTTTTATTTTAAAACTTTTTTTTCATCTTTCCCTTTTTTTAAAAAAATTTGATGCATTATAATCACACATCTTTGTTAGATACAAGCTAGTATAGGTAAAGGCATACATGCACACATTCTCATTTAATCCCTTCCCCAATTCCCGCCCCACTCTCTCCTCCTCCCTCCTTCTCAAGGTCAGTTTAGTGATTGACTTTGATGTGTTCATGAAAGTACATCATGCTCATTAGGGTGTACCCACTTCCCCCATCACCTTCCATTAAGTCAAATTCTTTGTTCACCTAAGGATTCTGCTTCTTTATCTGGAGTCCTTCTTATGTCCCATTTTCTCCCTAGCTTCCACATATTAGGGAGAGCATTTGATTTTTAACTTTTTGTGACTGACTAATCTCACTTAACATAATGTTTTCCAGTTCCATCCATTTCCCTACAAATAACATGATTTTGTTCTTCTTTATGGCTGACTAATATTCCATTGTGTACATATACCATAGTTTTGTAATCCATTCATCTGTTGATGGACATCTTGGCTGGTTCCATAGTTTGGCAATTATAAACTGTGCAGCTATAAACATAGATACACATGCGTTGGTCTGATAGTTTGGTTTCCATTATTTTGGGTAGATTCCCAGAAGTGGTATTGCTGGATCATATGGTAGGTTCATTCCCATTCGTCTGAGGATCCTCCATATTGTTTCCCAAAGTGGTTGCACTAATTTACAATCCCATCAGCAAAGTATTAGGGTTCCCACTTCTCCACACTCTCGCCAGCAGTTGTTGTTGTTCGTGTTTTTTATGATTGCCATTCTGATTGGAGTTAGGTGAAATCTCAAGGTAGTTTTTATTTGCATCTATCTGATTGTTAATGATGTGGAACATTTCCTCATACATTTATTGACTATTTGTATTTCTTCTTTTGAGAAGTGTCTATTTAGATCCTTTGCCCATTTTTTGACTGGGTTATTTGTTTTCTTAGCTGTGAGTTTCTTGAGTTCTCTGTATATCCTAGATATTAGTTCTCTATCAGAAGAGTAGCTGGCAAAAATGTTCTCCCACTCTGTGGGCTCTCTGTTGAGGTTCTTGATAGTTTCCTTTGCTGCACAGAAGCTCTTCAGTTTAATGCAATCCCATGTCTTGATCTTCCTTTGAGTTGCTTGTGCTTTTGGGGTCTTGTTGAGAAAGTTTTTACCTGTGCCTATGTGTTCAAGTGTTGGTCCTATGCCCTCTTCAAGTAGCTGCAAGGTCTCTGGTCTGACATCCAGGTCCTTGATCCACCTTGAGTTGACTCTTGTGCAGGGTGAGAAAGTGGAGTTTATTTCCATTTTTCTGCATGTGGTTTACCACTTTTGCCAACACCATTTGTTAAAGAGGCTATCCTTTTTCCAGTGTATGTTTTTGGCTCCTTTGTCAAAAATCAGTTGACTGTAAGCATGTGGGTCTGTTTCTGAGTCTTCTATTCTGCTCCATTGGTCTGTGTGTCTGTTTATGTGCCAGTACCATGCTGTTTTTATTACTGTGACTTTGTAGTAAAGTTTGAAGTCAGGTATTGTGATACCTCCTGCATGGTTCTTGTTACTAAGAACTACTTTGGCTATCCTGGGCTTTTTGTTGTTCCAGATGAATTTAAGGACTGATTTTTCTATGTCTTTGAGGAGTGACCTTGGTAACTTCATGGGTATTGCATTGAATTTGTAGATTACTTTTGGGAGGATGGCCATTTTGATGATATTTATTCTGCCTATCCAAGAGCATGGTAGAGTTTTCCATCTTCTAAAGTCTTTGTTGATTTCTTTTTTCAGCTTTTTGTAGTTTTCCTTATAGAGGTCTTTTACCTCCTTGGTTAGGTTTATCCCTACGTATTTTATTTTTCAGGGTGCTATTGTGAGTGGAATTGTTTTCTGGATTTCTTTTTCAGTGGTTTTATGGTTGGCATACAGGAAAGCTTCTGATTTTTGAAGACTGATTTTGTATCTGGACACTTTGATAAATTTGTTGATCAGTTCTATAAGTTTTTTGGCTGACTTTGTTGGGTCTTCTAGGTATAGTATTATGTCATCTGCAAAGAGGGATAATTCTAGTTCTTCTTTCCCTATTTTTATCCCTTTGATTTCCTTCTCTTGCCTTATTGCTTGGACTAGAGTCTCAAGTACTATATTGAACAGAAGTGATAATAGACCTCCTTGTCTTATTCCTGTTTTTAGTGGGAACTCTTGCAGTTTTTCTCCGTTTAATATGATATTGGCTGTAGGCCTATTGTATATTGCCTCTATGATTTTGAGGTATGTTCCTTCTATTCCAATTCTCTGCAGTGCTTTTAGCATGAATGGGTGTTGGATCTTGTCAAATACTTTTTCAGCATCAATTGAGATGATCATGTGATTTTTTACTTTGATTCTGTTTATGTGGTGTATTACACAGACTGTTCTTCGTATGTTGAATCAGCCTTGCATCCCTGGGATGAACCCGACTTGGTCATGGTGTATAATTTTCTTGATATGGTTTTGAATGCGCATTGCTAGTATCTTGTTTAGCAGTTTTGCATCTAAGTTCATCAATGATATAGGCCTATACTTTTCTTTTCTTGAGCTGTCTTTATTTGGCTTTGGTATTAATGTGATTTTGGCTTCATAGAATGTGTTTGGGAGGGTCTCATTTCTTTCTATTCCATGGAATAGTTTGAAGAGTATTGGGATTAGCTCTTCTATAAATGTTTTATAAAATTCACTTGGAAAACCATCTGGCCCTGGACTTTTGTTTGATGGTGAACTTTTATTGCTGTTTCTATTTCTTTCATTTTTATTGGTTGATTTAAGTTTTTGATACCTTCTTGACTCAATTTAGGAAGGTTGTATGTATCTAAAAAATTGTCTATTTCTTCTAGATTTTCCATTTTGTTGGAGCACAGTTTTTCAGCCACTCAATTAACCAACCTTATAGCCATATTATTATTATTATTTTATTATTATTGTTATTATTATTATTATTTTGCTGTACTGGGAATTGAACTCAGGGGCATTCTACCTTCAAGCTATACCCCCAGCCCTATTTTTTATTCTTTATTTTGAAATCGGGTCTCGCTAAGTTGTGGAGTGCTTCACTAGGTAGCTGAGGCTGACCTCCAACCCAGATGCTTTGGTCTCAGCTTCCCAAATGCTAGGATTACAAGCCTGTGCCACCATGCCCAGTTGGAGCATAGTTTTTCAAAATAGTTTCTGATGATACTCTGTATTTCCGCATGGTCGGTGATAATATCACCTTTTTCATCTCTTATTTTGGTAATTTGGGTTGATTCTCTCTTTCTTTTGGTTAGGTTGGCCAGTGGTTTATCTATCATGTTTATTTTTTCAAGAAACCAGCTTTTGGTTTTGTTGATTTTCTGTATTGTTTTTTGTTCTCTGTTTCATTAATTTCTGCTCTGAATTTCATAATTTCCTGTCTTCTACTGGCTTTGGGGTTAGTCTGTCCTTGTTTTTCAAGAGCTTTGAGCTGTATCATTAGGTTATTTATTTGGTGATTTTCTGTTCTTCATATATGGGCACTCAGTGCTATAAATTTTCCTCTTAGTACCACCTTTAAGGTGTCTCAGAGGTTTTGATATGTTGTGTCTCTGTTTTCATTGGTTTCTAGGAATTTTTAAATTTCCCCCCTTACTTCTTCTGTGACCCATTCCTGATTCAGCAATGTGGTGTTCAGTCTCCATGTGTTTAATTGGTTACTCTGGGTCTTCTTAGAGTTGATTTCTAGTTTCACTCCATTGTGGTCTGAAAACATGCAGGGAATGATGTTACATTTTTTGAATTTGTCAGTGCTCTCTTTGTGGCCCAGAATGTGGTCTATTTTGAAGAAGGTTCCATGCACTGCTGAGAAAAATGTGAATTCAGCTGTAGTTGGGTGACATATTCTGTATGTGTCTAACAGGTCTATTTGGTTTATGGTATTATTTATGTCTGAAGCATCTTTACTGACCTTTTTTTTTTTTAGAAGATCAGTCTAGTGATGTGAGAGGAGTATTGAAGTCTCCTAGTATTAGTGTATTGGGATCTATGTGTGACTTTATATCATGTAGAGTTTGTTTTATGAAAGTGGGTGCACCTATGTTTGGGGCATAGATGTTGATAATTGTTATTTCTTCTTGCTGTATTGTTCCTTTTACTAGTAAAAGGTGACCTTCTTTGTCTCTTTTGATAAGCTTAGGCTTGAAATCTAATTTATAGGCATCATGGTTGCTACTCCTGCTTGTCTTCGAGTTCCATTGGCATGGATTACTTACTCCAGCCCTTCACCCTTAGTTTGTGGGAATCTTTGCTTCTAAGGTGTGTTTCTTGCATGCAGCATATTGATGGGTTCTGTCTTTTAATCCATTTTGCCACCTTGTGCCTTTTTATTGGGGAGTTGAGACCATTTATACTCAGGTGATTTTTTGAGAGATGATTTTTAATTCCTAAAATTTTGAGTTTTGACTTCTGTTTGTGGTAGTGCTTATTCTTCTTTGCTTAGTTGTTTGCTTCCTGGAAATTATTGTTTCTCTGGTTCTGATGTTTACTTGTTAGTTCTTCTTTGTAGTTAATCTCTTTAAGTATTTTTTCTAGTGCTGGTTTGGAAGACATAAATTCTTTCAGTTTCTGTTTGTCATGGAAGGATTTTATATCCCCATCAATTTTGAGAGAGAGTTTTGCTGGGTAGGAGAATCTTGGCTGCAAGTTATTTTCTTTCAGAGTTTGGAATATGATATGCCAGCCCCTCCTGGCTTTCATGACTTGGTTTGGGATGTCTGGAGTGATTCTAATTGGTTTGCCTTTGAATATCACTTGGCCTTTTAATTTTGTTGCCTTTAGAATTCTTTCCTTAGCTTCTACATTAGTCATCTTGATTATTATGTGGCGTGGTGAACCTCTTCTTTGGTCTTGTCTGAAGGGGGTTCTATATGTTTCCTGCACCTGTGTGTCAACTTCTCTTTCTATGTTTCGAAAATTCTCTGATATTCCTTCTTTGAAAAGTTTGTTTAATCCATTAGTTTCAACTTCTAATCCCTCTTCTATACCTATTATTCTTAAGTTAGCTCTTTTAAAATTGGTCCAGATCTCATTGATGCCCGATTCATACTGTCGATTTTTTTTTCTAGATTATGTATAACGGATTCATTTTTGGAATGGTCATTTTCTGGGAGTAATATTCTGTTTTCCATGCGGTCTAATCTACTGTTCATAATTTGTAATGATGCCTTCACTTCTATTATTGCATCTTTCACATCCTTCACTTCCCTCAAGGCTTCTCTATGATTCCTGCTCAGGGTGTCAGATTCCTTGTTTATTTGTTCCTTTATTTCTTTCCAGCTCTCTCTGCATTCTTTCTGGAAGTTTTGTATCATTTCTATTATTAAAGCTCTGAATTGTTCTTCTGGTAAGCTCTGCCATTCAGTGTCATTGAGTTCTGTTGTTGTGGTGTCGTGTTGACTCATTGTTTCTTTGGTATTTTTCCTTCCCATCATTTCCCTGTTCTTAAATTTATAACTTTGCTGCTCTTGCACGCTTTCTCTGAATTCATAGGTTTCTTATTTTTATTTTCTCTCTCTGAATGGTATCTTGTACTGAGTTCCAACTACTCTGGTACTTCTTCTGCCCACTCTATTGGTGTCTTTGATGGGTTTCAGGTGTTGACTTCTAGGGTCTAGCAAAGGCTAACAAAGCAACCAATCTTTTCCGTTGCTTTGCTTCTCTTTCCTTCCATCAAGAAGCTGCTCCTGCAGCAGTTTTGATTCAGGCTCTGCAGTGCACTTATCTCTGCTCCAGTTCTGTAGGGAGAGGTGAGCTGGGATGGCCCTGCTCGGGCTTAAGCTGGTCCTACCACGCATTCCGGTCACTATTGAAGGTGCCTCGATATGCCGCCTGGCTAGGATGAGGAGTTCAGGAGTCACTCACTCCACCTCTGGTTGCTGGGAATGCAGAATGTCGTTATATATTTGTCAGTAGACCCCACACCAGGGGCTGGCTCAATGGTGGCCGCTACTTATCAGCGTGGCGCTGCGGCCGCACAGACGGGCTTCTTTGCTCTCCCTGGTCAGTCTTCCAGATTCTGATCAGCTGTATTTCAGTTTTTGTTGTGTTTTTCACCTTTTGTTGCTTTTTTTCTTCTGTCAAAAAGCTGCCTCTATGGCTGATTTGAATCGAGCTCACAGCGTCTCTTGAGAGATGTCTCACTCAGATACCATCTTCCTGGAAGTTCCTCTTTGTTACTTTACAATTAGTGATTTTGCCTTAAAAGTATTTATTTTTACTTTTTTTTTCTTCACAGATTTATAAGGGATATCTTTAGTTCTTCTCATGGTCTTTTTTCTAAAATTAACACTATGTTACTGGAAGTACAAGGCAGATTTTTCTACCAGAATTGTACAAAGGTCTTATTTCTTACACTTAAGGAATTGATTTCTTATGGGTTTGAACATAGTTCTTTCTCTACCTTAAAATATGCATATTGGATTAGCATATTGCTTTCTTGAAACAGGTTTTAAATTTTAATTATATATTAATCTGATTGAGCTGTCCTAGCAAAATACTATAAGCCTGGGTGGCTTCAACAACAGAAATGCATTTTCTCACAGTGTTTGAGGCCAGAAGTCTCTGCTTAAATTTCAGCAAGTTAATTTCTGACTAGACCTCTCCTTATGGCTTGCAGATGGTCATCTTCTCACTGTGTCTCCCTTGGCCAGAGGGAGAGAAAGCTCAATGTCTCCTTCAGTTATATGGACATTAGTTCGATTGGTTTATGGACCTCACTCTTAAGACTCCATTTAATTGTTATCACCCCCCTCACAGACTCCATATCCAAAATATAGTTGCATTGTAGATTAGGATTTCAACATGTGAATTTTGAGAGGATGGACTATTTCATCTATAACAAATGGTGACATGTGGATATTTAAAATCTAACGTCTTTAATCAATTAATGAAACTATTTTTTAATCATACATCATGGACTAAAGATTAAGGGAATTGATAAATAGACTGATAAGGCTTGGTCTACACCAAAACATAGAAACACAGACAACACAACATAGAAAATGAATCTAAGCCACGTGTGGTGGCAAATGCCTGTAATCCCAGAACTTGGGAGGCTGAGACAGGAGCATAGCAGGTTCAAGGACAGCTTCAGCAAGTAGTGAGATTCTTGGCAACCTAGGGAGAAATAAAAATAAAAATAGGGCTTGGGTATACTGTGGAGGTAGAACGCTCCTGGGTTAAATTTCCAGTACCACAAAAAAAAAAAAAAAAAGAAAAAAAAAAAAAAGAAAGAAAGAGAGAGAGAGAAGCAAAGCCAGGCATGGTGGCATGGTGGCATATGCTTGTTAACCCAGTACTTGGGAGACTGAGACAGAAGGATTGTGGATTCATGACAAGCCTTAGCAACTTAGTGAGGCCCTCTGCTACTTAGTGAGACCTTATTTCAAAATAAAAAATGAAATAGGGTTAGGAGTATAGCACAGAGGTAGAATGCCCTTGGGTTCCATCCCCAGTGCCAAAAAAAAAAAAAAAAAAAAAAAAAAAAAAAAAAAAAAAAAAAAAAAAAAAAAAAAAAAAAAAAAAAAAAAAAAAAAAAAAAAAAAAAAAAAAAAGGAAGAAAAAGAAAAGAGAAAAAAGATCAAAAGAAAATGAATCTAAAGTTAATACTAAACAAGAAAACAACAGTGAAAAGAAAAAACAAGAATGCAAAGTGCCTAAATTGTCATACCGTCTTTAATTACAAGAGAAGTTGTTAAGTGTGGGTTGGAGTAGCCAGAGAAGGCTCCTACAAAGAAATTATATATAGCTTTCTACTGAAGAATGTCTAAGGTTTTATTAACTTCAGGAAGTAAGAGGAAGAAAATTTTACCACTGGAAAGACTCTGGCTCAAGAATGAATATAAAATACACATTCCCATTTCAGGAGCCTAGCCTGACTATCAGAGAGGACGTTTAAAGGGCTTCTATTATCAAGTGTTATTGTTTAATATTCCCTGAGTATCTATAGAATATGGTTCAGAATACACACATGATCTTTGTTCTTGGGAAGTTTGCAATCAAAGATGATAAGTGCTCAAGTGTGACAGCTTGGTGCTTTCAGAATGTTTAAATCACTTGATATTTTCCCACCAGGCTACCACTCCTGACTAAAGCAGTGGGTTATGTGTCTTGGGCTGAAGCACTCTACAAAGAGTCATTGATGTTGCGCCTAAAACAAAACAAAATGAAACTCTTCTTCCCTTTGTTTCTTTCTTTGGCTGACACTCTGGCAGGTCCAGAATGATTTCAGAGCATCCACGGACCCCTAGCCTTCCCAGGGTGAAGGGTTAGAAACACCAATCGCTTTAAAAACCTTCACACCTAAGACTTTCTGTGGCTTCTCTGCAAGTTCCGCTCAGTAGTTCACTTATTTATTCCTCAGACCCTGAGGAAAACAGACGTGGATTCATGACACTGGGTAATGAATGTTAAATACACAGGTCTACCTGGCAGCAATGGCTGTGGGCAGAGCCCATCCCATCACGGATATCGACATGTTTCTAATTATACCGCCTCTGATCATATAGATGTTCATGTCTGATGCACAATAACAGAAAGTGTTACTCCTATAAAAATAAGCCTGTACTTTAAACTGGATTTTCTATCAAACAAAGGAATTTTTTTTTTAAGTCATTGTGATGTAAATCATATCTCCTTCTGCTGGGTCTGGACTGAGGGATAAATTATGTGGTGGTGGAAATTTGTCTTTGACTTTGTCTTTTGTTTTTAGATCATTTTCTTCCCTTGTGGATGGTCTTCTGGGCCCAGGTTACTCAGCTTTGCTTCCCTAGAGCTCTCACCCCCGCTCTCCCACATTAATCAAAGGAAAATGGTATTTGTTATCATCAGTCCTCTAAAAGCTGGTATGAATCTAAGCCTCGGTGTTATCTTTCTTTGGGGGATTTATATTTTTGGATTTATCTATAATTCTGGCACAAATGCCTTTGTTTCCTGTGAAAGAAGCTTTAGACATGGGCATAGCAAACAGAATTGTTTTTGAAGAAAGGGGAAATTTCCATTGCTGTTGAAATCACACAGAAGAGCTAGCTGTCAACTTTATTGACAAGATTAGTATCCTAATTGTAAAAGTATCTCAGAGTTAGGGGTTTATGTAAAAAAGCAAGGTCAGAATTCAACTATGGAACATATTACTAAAGTGTTTTGGAAATGGAGAAAGTCAAACTAACATTTATTGGGTGTCTGTTATATGCCTGGTAATGTCCCAGGCACCCTCTTGTTTCTTCAGCTAATTTCAAAGTTGTGGGCAATTCTGGAAATTCTTTTTTTCTTTTTTGTGGCACTGGGGATGGAACTCAAGGGCTTTCTATCTCCAAGCTATACCCCCAGCCCTATTTTTTTATTCTTTATTTTGAAACAAGGTCTCAGTTGCTGAGGGCCTCAAAAAGTAGCTGAGGCTAGCTGTGACCTGTGATCCTCCTGTCTCAGCCTCCTTAGTACTGGGATTACAAGTGTGGGCCACCATGCCCAGCTCAATTCTGGAAATTCTTTACTCTATTGTGCCATCAAGGAAACAAAGTCCCAGAGGTTAAGTTTCACAAAAATCCAGTAGTTGGCAAGTGATGGAGCCTTGTCTCACCAGACTTCAAGGTCTAATATCATGTTTCAATGGAGAAAAAAGTTGTCAAAACACATGACATTTGAACATATGATTTCATCTGCTCTATTTAAAATTGCTTTGAAACTGGGCGTGGTCACACACAGTTATAATTCCAGTACTTGGGAGGCTGAGACAGGAAGATAGCAGGTTCAAAGCCAACCTTGGCAATTTAGTGAGGCTGTCAACAACCTAGTGAGACCCTGTTTCCAAATAAGATATAAAATTGGACTTGGGTGTAGCTTGGCAGTAGAATGCCTCTGAGTTCAATCCCCAGTACCAAAAGAAAATTGCTTTGAACATTTTGAACTAAAATCCTTTAAAATCCACATCACCTTAATGAGTTTTAGTAGGCAGAATGAAGATGAATTGTCTTTTAACACATTTCTGTGGTTAAAAACTGTCAATATAAGTGGGTGATAAGATCATCAAGCAGAAAGTTACGAGATTGTTCAAGAACTGTCTCATACCTAGGTTATTCTCCAACTAAGCTCTGGGGATGAATATTTCTGCACTAGTTGAAAGCAGCCAGCTAAAGATAAGCCACACAATCATATGGTTGGAGTGATCAAACATGCAAAAACAAAAATTGAGATACCTCTAGGAATCAACTGTTAGAAATATGGCTTCCCTTTTAAATCTAGACTATGTTGTTAGCCTAGTAAGGGTTTAAGAGGCTCACTTTGCACTTCCTCTAAATTGGATTTTTCTGCAGGCTCACTTGGAAATGTGCTTTAATTCTTTACAGAGTGAATGCGTACACTTTTTTATTTTAGTGAGAAATAAAAAGGTAAATAAAGCAGCAAATAGAAACTATTACTTTTTAATTAATTTGTAGAGCATAAATGGACTTAGTGACTTATTTGCCAAGATCATTTTCTTAGGAAATACCCAGACCATTTTGGAATTCTCAACAGTAAAAACGCATAAGTACTATAGTGAAGGGAGTAAAAACTAATTTTGTTTGGGTCAACAAGTACAGATTCTCCCCTCCCTTCCTTCCTTCCATTTTTTTGCTTAGATTGGTCTCTAACTCCTGGGCTCAAATGATCCTCCTGCCTCATCCTCCTGAGTAGCTGGGACTTAACAGGCACACACCACCATGCCAGGCTTCCAACTTGGTTTTTAAAATCAAAACTACCTATATTTATCAGCACCAGTCTGTACCCTCAAAATGGTGCTAGGAAGACTAGTTTGTATAACATTTTCAGAAAGGATTAAATCATTTAGGAGCTGGGCTCATTGTTGCACACCTATAATCCTAGCTACTCAGGAGGCTAATGCAGAAGCATTGAAAGTTTGAAGCCAACCTGGGCATTTTAGTGAGACAGTGTCTCAAAATAGAATAAAAAAGGGTGGAGGTTGTAACTCAGAGGTTGGTGGAGTGCTTGCCTAGTATGTGTGAGGCCTTTAGTTCAATCCCACATTAAATCAATGTGTTTAATAGCAATAAATCTTGTTAACTTGAAAATGTATTTTCATTATATGTATACTTTAGTGTGCATTATTGTTTTGTTTTGTTCTGTACTGAGATCAAAACCAGAGTCTCTTGAATTCTAGGCAAAAACTCTGGAACTGAGTTGCATCTTCAGCCCTTAATTATTTCTTTATTAATCAGATGGAAATATTAACCTAAAAATTATTATAAAAATCCTGCTAGCTCTAAGTTAATCAGTCTAATGCCAAGATTATACAATCTCTTTATTTTGCCTAATTTCCCTCCAGTTATCTGCTCTTAGGTAATCCCTTTTGCTTGTAATTTTCATGATCAGAGACTGGATAGGAAAGTGAAATAATACAGAAATTTACTTAGATCACATGCTGTCCTTGCACATGATAATGATAGGGAAAGAAATTGAAACAGGTAGAAAATGTGGGAATTGGGTTCTTTAAGGGTTCTGTCTTAGTTCATTTGAGCAGCTATAACAAACGAATGCAGTCTGGGATGACGCATCACAGAAACTTATTTCTCACAGTTCTGGAAGCCAGGAAGTCCAAGGTCAAGCCACCCACTTTGGGCACAGTTTGTGGTTCATAGTTTGTGTTTGGGCATAGTTTGTGTTGTGTCCTCACATGGTGGAAGGGATGAGGGATCTTTCTGGGTCCCTTTTATATTGATACTAATCTTCTTCACTCCCAAAGGCCCCATTTCCTCATACCTATTACCTGGAGTATTAGGATTTCACCATAAAAATTGGGGGAAAATCAGACATTCAGAATAGAAGGTTCATTTATATTCACTATCCTATTCTCAGTTTGGAATAAATAAATTAAGGTTCTCAAAATGGAGGCAAATCCATGCCATTACAAAAGTGGGTCCTATTAAAGTATATTTTAAAATGTTATGCCACAATATTCCTGCCATCTTTCAAAAATAGGTTTTGGCTGATTTTGAAGTGGCCAGACCACTTTCAGAGAATCTTTAGGAGTCTGTAGAAAGTAATGTTTTTAACAGCTTGAATCTGAAGGGAAAAGAAACTTGGAGAGAAGCATATTCCATAATTTCCAGGATACCATGGACACATACTGTGTGCTTCTTTCAGTACATTTCCTACTGCTGTAGTCTTCCAAGGTAGAAAATGATGTATTCTTAATAGACAAAAAGACAGAGAAAGCAGTGTAAGAAAAATGCACTTTGAAAATTAGTTGATGTGTTCATAAAGCAGGTTAATGACTTTCTGCCAATAACTTGGATACAGAAGGCTTTTTCACCCACCCCTCCCCCTCAAAATATAAAAATAAAAACCAGAAGTAAACTAACTGAAAAAAACAATTTTCTGGTACTTTTTAAATGTTGAAACTATTTTATGAGTTTTAGTATTTATTTATTTATTTATTTGCACAATATAGGAAAGTCAACACTACTTAGGCAATGTGAATTCACAGTAAAAGATGGGTGAAGAGGGAGGACCATCATAACCCCCATGGCTAGTAGAGAGCACTAAACTGGAGTGGGGTGATGGCAGGCTGTTTACAAAGGCTGGCTCTAAACTTGGTGCTGTGATGCAATTTATATGGGCTGGAGGGCTGAGAGATATAACAGAGACAAAGAAATTATCACCAGAATCAAAAGAGATTAGGGCAGGGGAAACTTCTATAACTGCTGTGACAAAGTCAAGGACAAAAATTCTTATCTCCAGGACAGATATCTGGTCCTTAAGAATTTGATTGAGATTAAATAATTTCTGGCAATTTTCTTGTAAAATGATTCTTTCAACTGTGGGCCCTGGTTCTCTTACATGGACTACTGAGAAGTCTTATTACAAGTTAAAAGATAAATGTAAAAAAAAATGGAAGAAACAGAAATTTTCTTTAAGTATATAGATGAAAAGCAGGACATAGATTGTGTGTGTGTGTGTGTGTGTGTGTTGTATGGTACTGGAGGCTGAACCCAGAGACATTCTACCTCTGAGCTATACCCCTAGCCCTTTTTATTTTATTTTGAAACAGGGTCTCATTAGGCTGCTGAGAGTCTCGCCACATTGCTGAGGTTGTCTGTAAGCTTGCAATCCTCCTGTCTCAGCCTCCCAAGTACTGACATAAAAGGTGTGTGCCATCATGCCCAGCTGGGGCAAAGCTTTTTGTTTTCTGTAAAATAAAGAAAAAGGAAAAGAAAAGAAAGAAAAATACTTTTTTGTAATTTCCTAACAAGGTTGAATATTTTCCAAACATTTAAAAATTGGTTTTAACTAATTTGACTTTTCTTCTGCCTTAATTGAATACAATACCTTACTTGTAGTAAATACAATTTACCTAATGCTTACTGAACAGATACTATGTGTTAAGTTGTATGCCAAGATTCTGGAGAGAGGGCAGTGGAGAAATTGCAATCACAAGGAATTCCTTCTCCGGAAGTGCTGTAATTGAGTGGTGAGAATAGTATGTGTAGAATAATAGGCACCTGTGAAGGAGGGATTGGGGGAAGGAGTGCTACACAAGGCACTCTGTGAAACTGCTAGCCCCCAGGATTTAACAGAATCACCAGTGAGTGGCACTCACCTGCCTCCTTTGAATTCTGTCCCAGTGGTCGATGCAAAAGAATTATTTGAGGGTTTGGGGAAGAAGAGCAGGCCACATGAAAGATCCAAGAAACATTCTGTGCCTAGAGAATGCTTTATGACGTTAACCTGCTAGGTCAACAGCAAGGAAATCTCAGGTCTAACTTCCCTGAGATAAAACAGCATTCTGCCAAGGACATCCTGTAAAGGGTTCACTTAGGTTCCTGCCTTTACTGGGGATGTGTGTTCACAGTGACTAGTCCTAGGGCCACTGGATGAGGGGCATTTCTCTTTCAGGGAAAACAAACGTTGCCTCAAGTAGAGGAAACATTTTATCCTGTGTGGTACCCTCCCTCTGGGCTTTAACAACCACCCAGCCTTCTGTAGGGAAGTCTAGTTTGGTTGCTTTCCTGCTGTCTTTGATTAATGCTCAGGACCATTCATTCCATTCATGAGCATGTTAGTGACTTTCTCAAGGGCTCTCAACTGGAGAAGTCAGCAGATGGCTGGGAAATACCCACCTGCTGTTCAGAGTCAGTATGTAGCTTGTTAAAATGGCTCGTGCAGAAATCTCATGTGGACAAGAGTAGCCACCATGCAAATTTATGCACAATCAAAATTTCTCCTTTTGCTCTAGGTTCAAGTATCAAATGGCTTAAATAAAATAGAATATAGTCACTGTTCTAAATTCCCATTTTACAGATTAAAGAAAACTGTAATTAAACATAAAAGTTACTTGAAAAACTCAGGATTGAATGCTGAAACATAGCAGTCAATCCATCTATCGAGTATTTTCATGGGGGGGGAGGGGGGGAGAGAGAGAGAGAGAGAGAGAGAGAGAGAGAGAGAGAGAGAGAGAGATCTTAGATCCCTTTTTTTTGTTGTATCATTGATTTGTCACCTTAGTGGCCTTGGTTTTCCAATTAACTGCTATACTTAATTGCTATTTTCTTTAATCTGTAGAATGGGAATTCAAAACAGCAAGCCAGCATACTTCAGTGGGTTATCATAAGGATCTAAGCTGACCACATAAATGAGAGAATTCATAAACTATAAAGCATGATACAAATGGGACAAGTTAATATAGCCAATAACTGGTGTGTGAAGAGCACATGCTATGTTCCTAGAATAGCTCTTGGTACTCTGAAAGATGCAAGATGGATAAAAGGTGTGACTCTTGCCCTCAAAATGTGTATGGTTCAGAAAATTGTGAACAGCACAAAGTGGTACTAATCAAGACCTTGGGGGCCACTGCAAAATAAGTGGCTTCAGAGTTTAGAGGAGAATTAGAGGAACAGGAAGGAATGTACAGATGAGTCATTTTTAAGGAAGTGGTTGCCATTGATGTCATTTGGAAAAAGAGAAATTGGAGAGGTGAGAGGACTGAAATTAAAATGAGCTAGAACATTTAAATTCTAAGTTTATGCCTTTTCCTAAAATGCCTTCTTCCTACTATGTTCAAACATCTTAATAGAGGTTAACCCCCTTCTATTTCCTAGGAACTCTTCTCTGACACCCTTGATGGAGCTGTTTCCTCTTTCCCTTTGTAGCTTTTAGCCTGGAACAATATAAATTCATACAAAAAATATCTCATAGTGTCAACTCAATAGAGTGATCACCATTTTTAAGTGAGACAGACCTAGGTTCTAGTCTCAGTTCACTGCTGTCTGACTCTCTAGCATTGGACAAGGCACTTCTACTCACTGAGCCTGAGTTCTTTCAGCTGTCAGCTGCAAGTGGTAAAAACAACATAGGGTTATTATGAGCATCAAATAAGGAATACTGTATAAATATGTCCTGCAAAGAGTGAACATTTCAAAAATAACATACACTGTTAGTTTTTCTAAATCTGTTATTCTCTAGATGGTGTGGAGCTCTCATTATGCTCTTAAGAATCTAGCACTTAGCACAGGGGTCAAATGTATGGACCAATATGAATTTTCAAGGTGGAGAAGACATTTTAGGAAATGACAGTAGAAAAGATATAGAAATAATCTGTGTGAGGAAATTGAGTAGGCGTTGGGAGGAGTGGGAAGGAAGAGGCAATAAGATAATTCCTTTGATTTGATCAGATAAAATATTTGGAGAAGGGATTAAGTTGTTCTGACTGGATTGGCGAGCTATGGTAGAGGAGATCCTGGCTCTGGGGTTTGGATCTGATGTGGTGCTTTTTTGTGGAGTGACATGACAAAAATGATGAGTGAATTTTGTGATCTTTTGTGGTTCAACAAGCAAATTATTTTTTAAAAATAAATGAATCCCTGTGAACATTGATGATTTTAATTTGCTACCTTTTTATTTGATTACAAGAGGAAGAAGTCAATATTTTTATCTTCACTCAACTTTTTAAAGAAAGGAAATATCTGTTGCCATACTAGGTATGGCTGTGTGGTAAGGAATTTTTAAGTCAGTGAAGACACTCCATTCTGAAGAAGTTGAAGGGTATCTTCAGGATAATAATTAATGACTTTAGGATAGCCATAAATCTTTAGGAATGAACGCACCACCATTAGAACCATATGTCACTCTCATTCTTTGCAAGGAACTTCCATGAGAGACACTAGGAGTTCAGTGGAATGATGAAGGGAAGCATATGGCCCTAGATCTGAACTAAATTAATAACAGTATGAAAACACAGTCAAATAGTGATAATCCCTCTTGTTACCCAGCTTTTTTTCTCTTTCAGACAACCTCGTGGTATATAGTTCAGCAGCAAAAAGACACTTGCTAATGGGGAGCCATGTGGCACATCTTTTGAAACAAGCTGAAGAGGCAGTGATTTGGGGCTTCCATGCTCAGGACCTCCATGGAGTCATTAGAGATCAAAACAGAGCCTCAACCTGACTGCGCCTGAGGCTCTCCATCTGCCTCTGCCCCCACTGTTGCCATAGACACCCATCTCCTAGCAACGATGAGCAGCACTTTCATGTCTGTAAAGTGACAAAGCATAGGAGGAAAAAAACATAAGTGTAATCACAATAGGCTAATAATCCAAGAGGGGTATCTCATGGTTAAAGTTCACTGTGAAGATATATCTGACTCTTTGGTTTCATGATCAGATCTTTTTTGTGATGAGTTTTTTTTTTTTTTTTTTTTAATAAGAAAATGCCTTGACTCAAAGTGAGGCAGCCTGACAGCCTGGTAGGGAATATAAAGACTATAGATATTATTATAGGAATGTAATAAATTTGAACTTTGTTTTAAATCATGTGGAAACCCCAATTATCATCTTGGATAACTTGATCATTGTCCTCTAGAACTCTGGGGAAGATGGACTGGGGGTGGAAAAACCCAGCCGTGGATCTGGGAAGAAAGGAATATTCCATCCTAGCAGACTCAGACTCAAACAGCCCATTAGCAGCCTTTGCAATGAGCAATGAGTCTCAATTGAGGTCACTAATCAGAAGCAATAAAGAAGCTGAAATAAAGATAAAAGGAAAAGACTATATGCGTCATGCTTACTCTTGATGCTAAATGAAAAAAACAAACTATGTAGCAATTCTTAGAGGATCTTTAGCTATTTATTTCTAAATGTTTGCAGTATATTTCGAATTAACTTTATTTAAATATTCGGCCAAGAGAAATCCGTTGAGGTGCTAGCCTCATTTTTTTTTTTAAATGCCATAGTCTTGGATCCTAATAAACCTTGCTTTTATATTGATCCGTACATGTCAGGTGGGAACGCAGATGAATTTATATAACCATAGAGATGTTGGTAATGAAATCAATGATAGTATTCCTTTTATTTATTTATTTATTTATTTTTTGCGGTACTGGGGATTGAACTAAGGGGCATTCTACCTCCAAGCTATACCCCCAACCCTATTTTTTATTCTTTATTTTGAAACTGGGTCTCACTAAGTTGCAGAGTGCCTCACTAGGTAGCTGAGGCTGGCTGCGAACCCAGATCCTCGGGTCTCAGCCTCCCAAATGCTGGGATTACAAGCGTGCGCCACCACGCCTGACTGACAGTATTCCTTTTAAAATGCTACCTTGTGTAATATTTACTGGTTTCATCAGCTGTAGTCCACTATTCTTATTTATTTTGGAATAAGAATTTCTTTTGGAAATCAGACTGTATGCATGCCATGGCTTGAATGCTGCTTTCCTGATTTCTGTAACAGAGCCTGTGCATTTGGTAAATATCAGCAAAAGATACACACAGTGGGAAGCAGACTTAGGAATCTCATGGAGCAGTTTCACTGGAGGGGAAGTAGAGCATCCAAACAATGTTGTCTCCAAAATGAAATAAATAATCCTCACATTTAGGCAGGCCATTCTAATGTGTTTACACATTACATGCAGAGTTGGCTTTGACTGCACTAACTGTTTTGTGAAAGAGAAATCCTCCTGAAATTAAATAATCAAAGAGGATAGGTGAGTGCTGATTTTGTGAAATAAACAGTGATTGAGGAAAGAAGAAAAGCCAGCAGGACCCAGCGTGAAGCAAATTAATTCATGTTGGAGATTTACTCTCCTAAAGAAATTAAATTGCCCACTTCCTAATCAGTACAGTCCTTGGCATGTTGCTTCTTTCTCTTTCTTCCTAAATTTGTTTCATGGAAAAGCCCTTAATTTTTCACTCCATTTTTACAACAATACTTTGAAGCTCTAGTTCTTTGTGTGGTTTTGTTAAGTTCTGCATTCAATTTGTTAATCATTTATTTGTTTTGGAAAATAAAATTATTTTCTAATCATCACATTTGTCTATTTCATTTGTTTCTGCTCCAGGGGAGGATATAAGGAGACTCCATTATCATGTCTCTTCTGCAATATACCGATTCAATGGCTCAAAGGATAAGCATGTTTTCATTATATTAATTTGGAATAACTGAAGGAAAGCTGTATCTTGGTGTCCATTCCGGATATAAGGTTGCTCAAAGTAAATACAGTTGCTGGGTTCTTTCCCTATTCTCACTCTGTACCAAAAAGGAAAAGGAAAAAGCACAAACTGTTGTTCTTCCAGTTAATTCGGCACACAGAAAAAGATGTCAACACACATTAAAACTGAAACCACATTTGAGAAGACACGCAGAACTTTGCAAATGCCATTGCTGTTTGCAGAGCTTTGAGCCGGAGGGGGTATCATATGTTTTTCAATCTGTTTTTTACTCTTCTGCTGTCTTAAAATAAACCATATAATTCTTGTTCTTGGCCTTCGAACGTGAGTTATGCCATCAGTCTGTTGTGATTCACTTGCTAAAATATTCCCAGAATGAATGTCTCTTCCTTCCTTCAAGAACTATTGGGCACCACTTTTGCCTAGTTGTGTCTTTTGGAAGGCCAAGAAGCAGGGAAGGGCAGCTCTGTGGCATAAGCACTGGAAGATAATCAAAGCTTGTCAGATTTTACTAGACCCCTTTTTCCCTGACAGGCACAGTCAGTTAGGGGGAGAATTCTTTTATCATCACTTGCACACTACTTTTAGTATCAAATGGTGAAAACGGATTTCCAAGAGTAAGGTACTGGAATCTAACCATGACTGAATTTTGAAGCCAGTAGTACCTTTTTGCTTTGTAAGTGATGTATGTGAAAGCAATCTTTGTGAGGATTAATATGTCTAAACTATCCCCTCTGTCTCGTGCATCTGGATATGACTTGTTTGCAGAAGAGGACAAGTGTGATATTAATAACCTTGGGGCATTAATTGTATCTTCTTGTGACCATCAGAGGACAAAAGGGCTACCATAAATATATAAATAGCTTAGCTACTGCCAAATAAAGGAACTACTAAAGGCAAGGAAGATGCTCTTTTTTAACTTTTAGTGGAAATAGAGTCTGTTGTTACTACTATGGTTTGAAGATGTCTTCATGTTGTAAAAGGTCATTCTTCTTGTGGGATAGTTGGTGAGAGACATCCCTTGGGGATTAAGTGAGATATTGATGAAATAAAAAGTCTAAAAGAAAAAAAGTACTTTATAGTTGGTCTGTGGAATATCAGGTTCTTCTCTTAACTTCACGTAAGAAATAGAGCTTGTAATAAGGTAAGAGTAATGGTTTCAAAATAAAAGATAGAAACTTTCTAGAGCTGGATGTAAGGCTGTTGAAATAATTATGTGTGGCATGTATGGCACATGGCTCATAATGAACCCACACTCAGATATTGGGTAGAATAAATGGTGAAGGACAGGATGGGCCTCAACACCTAATTTAGTTAAAGATATTAGCTATAACAAATAATCTCCCAAATTTCAGTGCTTAATACAACAGAAATTCATTTCCCCTTTGTGTAGTAGTCCAGCATAGGTATTTCAGATAGGCAAGAGTCTTTCCTTTATGTGAGGTTCAGAGCCCCAGGATCTTTTCTTCCTATATCCTTATCAGTAAGGACCTCTGGTGTTTTGATTCAGCCAGTGAAAGGAAACAGAAGATTATCATGAAGGTGTTCCTGTTTCTTGTACCCATTGTCTCAATAATAATTCAATGATATGCAAAGGGAAGTTTAAGTGGCTAGGCACTTGGCAAATGTGTTTTTGTATACTGAATAGGACAGAAAAGAAACGGTTTGGGGAAATTAGTTAATTCTAGAAAAAGAATCACAGTGTTTCGAGAGGAGGTGAGAGAGATGACTGACTTTATGATTAGTATATGGTCATATAATGTACACTCAGAAGGAATCTTTGGGTTGCATGTGGAAAAGAACTCTATTATAAATATGTGAAGGACAAGGGCAGGAACCATACAGGCTAGTTACATAGGCAGAGAGAATAAATTACCTAGAAGAAAAAAAAATCAGATTCTAGAAAAGTTTAGGGATTCCATGAAAATTTACAGCAATGTCTATGTAAAATTTTGTAAAGACAAAGCTGACTAGCTGGGTCAAGCATTACTAGAAAGGTTGGTTTTGGGAGTCACATGTTAAAAGAATAATAAATTTACAAGATAGGATTTTTAAAAATCTCTTCCAGGGTAATGAAAAAAGGAAAAACATTTGTTTTCAGATGATGCCTATATTGGAGCCCTTGGTGGTGCTTTCCTCATATTTCCACTAAATGTCATTAGAGACCAAGAAGAAGGTGAAACATACTCTGAAATTAAGATGGTCAAAAATGATAAAGTCAAAATCTGAGACTTTGCCATATATGGACTGAGAAAAAATAGTTTGTCTACACACCTATTTTGGCCTCTAGTCACTAAAAAATTGTTCAGGTGCCCCTCTAGCATGATCCTGAGGCTGAGCCCTGCCTCATCTTTACCCAGTCAGAAACAGAGGAACTGTAAATGCACATTGGATCCTACTGGATAAAGATAAGTGCAGCATAGGAAGGAAACTGGCAGCAATGCAAGCTGGATGCTTTTTTTTTTTTTTTAATAAACTTTATTAAATTAGAGAATCAGCCAGGGAAACTAGTAGAAAATCTCCATTTGGTGCAAGAGAGCTGCATTATAGGAATACCTGTGAGGCACTGAGATTGAACTGTAGGAATATTCATCCTAAGTGGGATCAATTAAGAGTCTAAATAGCCTCATGTCAGTTCTAGCTCAGTTTTGAGGCCAAATGAGCTTTGATGCCAAATTAAAAACCGCATCTTTACATGTTTAGCACTTTTAGAATTTCATCATTGGGACAAGGACTTGAACCATGTAAAGAACCTGCTTTTCCAAAAGTAAGTCACTTTCTAACCCTTCCCAATAGGTCAGCTGTGATGATCTTCAGGTTTGGTGCCATTCAGAGCCAGATCCTGGTTTTGTGTAGCCTGTAATTTAATTGAGTGAGGGCCCTTAAGAGAAAAATAATATAAAATTACAAATAGAATATTAGATCCAAAAATGAGTAATTATTAAGAATGATAGAAGAATGACAACAAAGTAAAACAAAAAACAATAAATAACACAAGTATCTTATTTTTGCTTTATGTTCTTAGCTATTGCCGGGATATTTCCTTCTTGTTGTATCTTAATTTTGGTATGCTCAATAATTCTGAAAAAAAAGAAGAGAAATAAAATGGTAAGAAACACACAAGAGGAATTCAAATGTATTTCAGAATTGGTGCTATGCTGAAATGGGCTATATAATTGCATAAGCAAATTTCTCTTATATAACATACATTGCATAAAGTAGAATTTTGATCATAGAAACATGTATATCTTCAAGGAGTTTTGTTGAATTGGCAGCATTTTTGTGGGCCACATCGGGAACCTCTGGTCTTCAGCAGGACAATGCATCAAATATATGAGGACTGGACATAATACATTGGGTTAAAAACACACATGACACCACATTCATGAGTGTTTGAGTTGTTTTTTGTTTTTTGGTTTTTTTTTTTGTAATTCTGTTCCAGGTTTGTGTCTTTATAAACACAGACATTCTGATAAGTTCTTTTTTCCTTTGTTTCATGAAAGTGTGTATTTATAATTATACATGCTGTTATGAAGTATGTTTATGATTGGAGAAGACTTTGGCCTTGATGAGTCACTTATGAGAACTGATTCCTTTTGTTATAATTCTACTTATCTGATGATTAGGAGAATTTCCCATAGAGTAGCTTCTGACTCTGTATCTTAAAACCTCATTTCTCTATTACTCATATACTTAACCCAAAATGGAACCTTTGGCTCTGTACTTTCTTGCAGATGAAACATTATTCAGCCAGTCCTGCATCTAACTAGCAATGCCCCTAAACATGAATATGCAGAGGTCACTAGGAGCCACACTAAGCCAATGTTAAATGCATCTGCATTTTAAAGTTCTTTCAACTGGATATCAAAAGGCTCATTGTTACCTCAGAGCCACCAAACATAGGAAATATGATGGAGAGGGAATTGGAGTGGAAAGAGACAACGGCTTCACTTGATTGCAGTTAAAATAACTTTGCAGCAGGGCATGATGGTGTATGCCTATCACCTCAGTACTTGGGAGGCTGAGACAAGAAGATCACAGATTCTAGGACAGCCTCAGTAAGTAAGAAGACTCTCATGAACCCAGCAAGACCCCGTTTCAAAATAAAAATATGATAGGGCGAGGAGCGGAATGCCCCTGGGTTCAATTCCCAGTACCACAAAGGGAAATAAAACTTACTTTGCAAATTTTCAGAGACAAAGACTCAATACAAGTATCCTATTAAAACCTGTTAGGGCCACAAAAGTCTCATGAAAGTGAAGGTCCTGAGGATTAAGTTTGACAAAAAAAAAAAAAAAATACTATCTTTTTCTTATAGAAAAAACTTAGATTACTAGGCCCTTTCAGGAGTAGTTCACTTTTACTATTCTATCTGGAACATCCAAATTTTTTCAGGTCCTGAGAAATGTGAACTGTTGAAGTTGAACAAATCCTTTTAAAGCCAATCAGAGCTAAAATGAGTTAAACAGGCACATCCAAAGCTCAGTGTCTGATGCTGCATAACTCTCCTTTGGGAAACAGAAGAGAGCATCAGGAAGCAGGTTAGAATGTTAAGGAAGTAGGTGGCAGAAGCAGAGCCCTGGCCCTACCACTTTGTTGTTGTATAACTTGGGGCCTCAGTTTCCTCATCTATAGAATAAGGTGATAATACTTCTGACCTCTTAGGGTTGTTGTGAGTATTTTTTTAAAAATTGCATGTTAAGTTTTTTGCATTGTCATAGACCTCTGCAAGACATTCAATAAGCCTCAGTTAAATATAAACAGTTCAGGACAAAGACCTTTTTCACATTACCACATTTAAAAAAATTTAACCAGCCAATGTGACTTAATTTTTCAACATTTGATGAAGATGGTCTTTTAATGAAAATGTAATTGGGGGTCATAATGATAAAGGTTTGTGTTATGCTGAGTAGTAATGTCTTATCAGCAAAACCTCACACACACTGTCAAGTCCATGCCTGTTATCAGAGGCTACCTAGGGTGGCAGAGTTAGTGCGTGGATAGGAAATTATGCTGCTGCCGTAGACAAGATTAGAATAATTTCCTCGCCTTAGGTTTTGATCAAGTTTGAATTGCAAATGAATACAGTGTTCAATTGCATCACTGAGCCCTGCTCCCTTTGAACACTTGCTGGAAAAGTGGCAGAATGGGGCCTTCGACTCTCAACACAGACAACAGTATTTGAGCAAAAAAGTGGAGAAGGGAAACGACTGAAAATAAAAGCAAAACTGACCAAACAGATTGCATCTTACAAATTACATAAAACTAGATAAAAAATATATGAACCCCTAAACCACACATATGATAAATATTTCTACAAAATAGAAAATCTTAGTATTCTCTTAATACATCGACATATTCTAAGTAAAGAATGTATTATTTTTTGTTTTAATTTTATGATTTTTTTAATGATGGTCTTGTTGCATTGCAAAGGGTAATGTTGAACTCTTGGGCTCAAACACTTCTACTTCAGCCTTCCAAGAAGCGGGACTACAGCTACTTTTAAAGAGATCGATCTATCTATCTATCTATCTATCTATCTATCTATCTATCTATCTATCTATCTATCCATCCATCTATCATCTATCATTATTGTCTATCAATCTGTTATGGTTTGGGTTTAGAATGTCCCCCCAAAAAACTCATGTGTTAAAAGCGTGGTCCTCTGTACAGGAAGGTTCAAAAGTGGGGCATGGCTAGAGGAAGTGGGTTTCTAGGGGTGTGGCTTTGGAGATTATATATATATATTCCTGGTCCCCAATTCTTTCTCTCTCTCTCTCTGTTTCAAGTCACTATGACAGAGAGTGACTTCCCTCTGCCACTGGCCCTTCCACTTTAGACTCTGCCTCCGAGCAGGCCAACCATGGACTGAATCTCTAAAACTGTGAGCCAAATAAATCTTTCTCCTCTAAGTTGTGCTTGTCAGGTATTTTGGTTGTAGCTCTGAAAAAGCTGACTAAAACCTCTATCTATCTAATCTAAAAATGGTCTCATGTCACACAGAAATTCTTAGTATTTCTAAGAGGGAGCATGATATTAGAATCTGCAGTGTACAATGTTAGCAGTTGGCAGTATTTGAGCTAAATTCACACTTTGGAATTTTTACCATAGTTCATCTGTAACTATGCTCTACAATTATAGTGGACCCTTGAAAGGTATTGCCTCAAGAAAAGGGTAGTACATACACAGCTACTGCTTTCCTTTACCATCTTTATCCTCATCCACATTTTATTTCATAGCTTCATAGCTTCATAGTTGTAGAAGCAGACCTAAACTGTGAAGGTGTTAATCCTAGGTTCTCTTTCTTCTTGGTTCTTTCAAATAATTCTGTTAAAATTATTTTGAAACAAGTCTGCTAAAATTTCTTTTTCTTCCTGTTAGAAATAACTTTTCATAACATTAAGAAAAAAAGGCACATGTTCAAAAATTGCTTGGCAAGGCGATTTTACTTTTTTGCAAAAAAGGGTGCCCCCAAACATACAAGAGAGAGCACACCTGAGGAAGAACCTGGTGGGTCTTATATCCCTAACCCAAAGCCCCTCCTGTGCTGAACTCCTATTGGTGGGAGTTATAGCTTCACATTCTTCCTGGTCATCTACAGGGGAAGTTGGTGGAGGGTCAGCACCTACAATCTCTTGAGATGCTAATTTTGTGAAGGAATCCAAGTATTACAAGATTGGGAATTACAAGGTGGCAAATTATAAGATGGCGATTAGAATCAAATTACTCCTTTGACAGAAAAGATACAATTATTTTCTCACATTCCAGTTACCCAAAAGAGTTGTCTTCATAGTAGGATCATGAGGCATAGGCAAATTTCAAAAGATTTTACAGATGGTCCATGTACAGCTATTCAGAGATCAGGCAGTTGGCAGGAAAAAACAGTCTCTTCCTCTTTAGACCTTGTAACTATTTCCCATGCTTTAAATTCTAAAACAACTATCTAAATACTGACTGGAAACTTTGAAAATATATCATGATTTTACAAAGTCCTGCACTGAGGGCCATTTTCTCATAGATCCAATTACAGAAAGGACATTAATCAAATTGTGGTAAGATACAGGGAAGTCATAAACTACCTGTAAACATTTATGTGTAGATTAAGTTACAGAAATTTAAAATTTAGTTGCATGATATTGTGAAATCATGAATTTAAAACTTCTAAATTTGTAAATTATGAAATAGTTACTAAATTATTTTACATATACTTATAAAATTAAATTATTTTAAAAATAAGTAACATACATTATGGAATTGATGAACTAAAAATTCAGAAAAAGTGGTCTTTGAAACTTAACCTACTCTTTTTACAGATGGAGATAACGTGCTTAGAGTTATTTGGGTACCGCTTTATGAATTAACTAATTAATGAATTCTGTAAACTTTAAGGACAATCTGTTTAAACCAGTTCTGCTCTACTTACTGCAGTTATTGAGGAAATGCACTAGTTTTGCTCAATGGCAAAGTCAAGTGTGGAATGTGTAAGTGCAGCAGCAGAGAGGAGTAAACCAGAGTGTTCACACTCCTTCCCTGGCAGCTTCTCTGCAACCTTTACAACTCATACTGTAGTGACACACTCACTCCTTTAGGGAGAGTCACAAGCTCCATCTCTGTTCTTTTCTACCTCTCCACTGAGATTCCCCCATCTCACTCCCTCCTCCAACTCTAAGGGTTGTGGATTCAGAAGTGAGTCACATACAAGCATTTGGTGGGAGAGGGGAGCAAATCAGCTAAACACTGTGTCTTCTGCAGGTCTCCCTTTTGTTTGGGTTGTTTTTCTCTCTCTTCCTTCCCAGGAGAAGTATTTAGACAACATAGTGCTACCCTGGCTTGGCATCTGTCTTTCGTCTGCAATGGGAGCAATGAAACAAAGGGAACATGGCTTGGGGCAGACTGTGTACTCTAAGGGATAAAAAGAAGTCTTAAACTTAAATTGGGCTCATGGAGATGGAAGATAACCCAGAAGTTTGGGGCAGTAGTCTTATGGGGCAATTAAAAATTCATTTGCCTCCAGTATTTTTTTTTTTTCAGGCTTGTGGAGCATCTAAGGATAGCAGTGTTGGTGATTGGGGATTCTAGCCATGAGCATTTTCCCCAGAAAAACTGCTAATTCAGGATAGGCACATGGTTCACCTTTCACATTCCAGCAGTGCCCTTTCATGGCTGGTAGCCACTTTAGTGACCAATATTCTCAGAATTTTTTCTTCTAAGTGAGATGAGTCAGACAGAAAGTCATAGGTCCTATATTTTCTCTCATATATGGAAGCTAGAAAGGAAAAGGAAAAGAAAAGGACCTCATGAAAATAAGAGTGAGAACAGTAAACTCCTAGAAGAAGATCAGGGGAGGGAGGAGAGGAGGGAAAGAATAGATACCAGGAAGGAAACAGACCAAATTATACTGTGTGCATATAGGAATGTATCACTATGAATTTTACTATTATGCATAATTATGATATTCCAATCAAAAAATTTTAAAAAGCTTTTCTTCTTCAAAGGTCATTGAAACCAACTATTAGGTAAGAATTTGGTAATTTAAGAATTATGAATTATAACTGAGAAGGCTATTTCCTGTTCAGCAATTTGTTTTTGTAGTAACTCATGGTATAAAACCCTGCATTATAATGAAATATACATGTAATACACAAAATAACATGTTTTAAAATTCAGGCATCTTTGCAGTGTAGGAGGAATTTAGAAGGCTTCCTGGCACTTCCCACAGGCTCCTCCCGCATGGATAAGGCTCCTGTCGTGGACAGGTGGGATGCCTGGCTGCTCTTACCCCATAGAAAGTGAATCACTTTGTTGCTTAGTGACCATGACCAGCATCTGGTCAGTTTTCTAAATGCTGTACAAAGTATGAGAGCAATGGAGAATTAACAGCCTACCTTCATTAGCCAATTCCATACTGGCTGCAAACAATGTTATTGAGCAAAAAATCTCACTACTTACAGTTGACTTTGTAATAAAAGTGCCTTACAGCATGCTGGAAACAAATGCTTTACCATCTTCCCTGTGGTTATCTGGTACCAACCTAAAGAGGTATAGTCATATTGTAGAAACTACTTGTAGTTCTGAAAACATTGTAGTCTTGTTCTTTGGGTTCATCATAAAATTCCTGGTCTTTCTAGATACCTAGTCTGTAACGTGTTGCTCTTTCTGTAGACCATTAGCCACTCATTATCTTTGTATCCACTTGCAGATGTTTAAAAATAATCTGCAAAAGTGAAAGGTCATATGTTTTCTCTCAGATGTGGGAGCTAGGAGTGATGGAGATACCAGAGAGACTTCAGATAATGGAGGAGAAACTCCAGCGGAGCCAGGGAAGTGGTCTAAAATTAGGGATGGGGGAGGAGTAGAAGGAAGGAGAATGAATCAATGAAGGAATCACTTTCACTGACATCATGTACATATGTGAGAATACCAATGTCAATCTCAATATCCTGTATGGGGAAGGGGGAGTGGGGAGGGAGCCAGGGAAAGCCCACCAAGTGCGGTGTGCATGGATATCACTATCACTGCCAACTACATTATGATGTGAGATGATAATGTACCAAGGAAAGTATAAAAAAGAGTAATTTACAGTATTAGTTGTTAAAATAAGAAGAACTTGCTGGTTTTGTTGGCATATGCCTGTAGTTCCAGTACTTGAGAGGTAGAGAGAGGAGGATAGCAAGTTCAAGACCAGCCTTAGCAATGTAATAAGTCTTTGTTTCAAAAATAAAGTGTGTGTGTGTATATATATATATTATATACACACACATATATAAACATATATATATGTATATATACATATATACATATATATATATATATGAAAGGCTTGGGGATGTAGCTTAGTGGTAGAGCATCTCTGGGTTCAATTCTCAGTACCGCACATAAGCACATGCATACATAAAATAAAAATGACTCCATTTAAAATATTGTATAAACTGTTGCAATCTGTCTACAATCATAACACAACTTTCTGGCAGGCTGTGAGGGGGACATGGCCACAACATCTGTTACTTCTTTGATTGCCAGGGTGGACTCAATCGTTTTCTTTTCTTTCTTTTTTTTTTCTAGTTTGGGTGATTCTTCTTAAATTCACCAAGTCTTAAGTTACTTCAAAGTTTGGGTACCATGATGATCATTGAAAATGAAATTAACTGCCCCTGAGTAATGTGTCCTTGGAGGCAGACCATTGTGTGACATAAATAACATATTCCCAGATACTGAACAGTTCTTTATTTGTTGATTTTTAAAGAAGCTATATCCCTTCTCTACATTGCCTTGGCAACCTTGGCTAAAGCCACTCATTAGCTTTGTATTCACTTGCAGATGCTTGTCAGTCAATTCCATGTATCATCGGCTCCTAGGCAGGGCTGCCTGCCAGCCACAGCAGAGTCCCATTTCCCCTTGGTGCAGGACAATGGGCACTCTGGTAACTGATGGTGGACTGATAACAAATGTCTGGCACTGTAGAAGTTAGTGGGCATTTATATAGTCTGGTGTTGGTAGATTAGGATGGCTTGGGAAAACGGCAACCTTAAGAGAACTTCCAAGTGAGTCTTACAGAAATTTCCTTTTTTTTTTTTTTTTTTTTTTTGGTTTCATTCAGTAATCATTTCAGTTACTAAAATGTTTTTCATGCACTTCCTATATGTTAGTACATTCAGAGGCATTATGTATGAAAATTCACCCCCTTATGGCTTCATTCTGAACATAGAACCCAGTTTTTCTATAATGCTATTTGTCCAAGATTAAAATTTATAACCCATCTCCCAAAAGCTCATGGATTTAAATTTGGAACTAAGCTTGAAGGATTAATATTCTAACTATGCACCCACTCTTCCTTAGTCCTAATTTGCTTTTCCAGCTGCCTTATGGAAAACCATGACTCTCCACTCCACATTTCTCATTACTTGCAATAAACTGGAGATGAATTCAGTGAGTGGTGGGTGAGATTAGCCAACCAGAGAAAGTGGAAGGGCATATGTTTTCTCTAATATACAGAAGCTAGGGAGTAACAGGGATACCAGAGGGACTCCAGATAATGGAGGAGAAAAATTAGTGAAGCCAGGGAAAGGTCTAAGGGAAGGGGAGGGGGAAGAGTAAGGTTCATTGAAGGAATTACTACCTTTGGTTATGTGTACATATGTGAAAATACCAATGTCAATCTCAGTACTCTGTTTGGGGAAGGGAGGGGATGGGGAGGCAGCGCGGGGGCGGGGGTCACCAAGTACTGTGTGCACATATGTCACTGTCAACAAGATTATATTATGATGTAAGATTATAATGCATCAATAAAAGCATATAAAATAAATAAAATAACCTGGGCATGGTGGTGCATGGTGTAATCCCAGCATTTGTGAGGCTGAGACGGGAGGATCTGGGTACGCAGGCAGCCTCAACTACCTAATGAGGCACTCCACAACTTGATGAGACCCTGTTTCAAAATAAAGAATAAAAAATATGGCTGAGAGTATAGCTCAGAGGTAGAATGCCCCTGAGTTCAATCCCCAGTACCGCAAAAAAAAAAATAAAAATAAAAATAAATAAATAAATAAATAAATAAATAAAACTCCTCCAAACAGCTTGTTTTTAATCACCATAGGGTGTTTCACCCTACCTTTCCATTAGTTATTAAAAATAAATAAATAAATAAAATTACAATGATGACAGGTAAGGGAGAAAAGCCAAGTGATGGAGTTTATATTTAACACTGTTGGAAAGACTTGGAAATCACTAGGGAAGGTTTGAAGCCTCAGCTTTGTTTCTAGGTATGTAAGGAATATGTCTTAGGTACCAGTGAGGTAATTGCTCTGGAAGATCAGAACATTGCTCTGTGCACTGTAGCATTCAGAGGTATGATATACTTCAATAAGCTGAAATTGTAAAAAAAAAAAAAAAAATTGTACCAAGGAACTGAGTACTTGGCACCTGGAATTAGGTGGTTGCTTTGGTTTAAAGGGTGGCTAACTCAAGAAAAGAAGAATTGGCATGGCTCTGAATTCACACTTCTGTAAGCAACATCTTCCAACGCTTGAGCTTGCTTCTAGCCTACTCTAGGTCTCCCTGTACCTTCATGAATTCTGATCTCCCTAACTACTTGGAAGAAGGCAGTTCATGATGCACACCTAAGCATAGCCAGGCAGTACTAACAATAACTTTCACTTAGACTTATTACAGGCAAGTAACTGAGTTTATATAATGTGTGGACAGATGGAAGTTTCTTTGAGACTTTGGCAAGATGCTCAGTAGAGCTCCTGTTGGTCTCTGACCTCTTCTGTAAATGAAGTTAATCGAATGAGAGAAGAGGGGTCATTTCCAGGGTCACCAGGAGCCTGACATTTGAGTGAAACTGGCCTAAAATAAGGATGGGGAAGAGTAGGATTGTGGTAAACCAGAGCAGCAAACTGTCCATGATAAAGATTAATTTAGAAACATTCCAATTGGTTGTGGGCTGATACTTTTGTAAAATAAAATAAAAATGAATTACTAGAAAAAAATTGAAAACCCAAAGACATAGAAACATGGGATACATTTTTAATGCTTTGATTTCACAGACTTTTGATTACTTTGCTATATTGTTATAAAAGTTTCTAAAAGCTTATGCTCAATTTTGTAGTTATCTTGTTTTAGACCAATAATAGTTATTGGACTGATAGCAGTGTGTGAATACAGCTTAGAAGAGGTTGAGGGTGTTAATATTTGGAAGTCTTAAGTCTTAAGTCTTATGTGCAGATGAGATAAAATATACCTTGGGCAAAATCTGACCAGCAGTCTCAAGTTGTGACCTCCAGGTTAGATAATGACTAGGGAACTTTTAATTTCTTATATTTCACAGTTTTGTCAGTTCTTCCTGTATTATATAAGCATGGTATAAGTCTTTCAGTGTTTAATTTCTCTTATAACCTAGGATTCAACTCCTTATGCCATTTCAGATTAATCTGTGAATTTTAAATAATTCAGTTAATTTCTCTTATGTTTTCATCTCATAAAAAAAATCTGAAAATACAATGACATAATTTTCTAACTTACTAACATTTACTTATTTAGGCACTCACATTTCTGCAGGAAATTTCTGTAAATGTAATCTTCTTCACCTCTGAAGTTCTATAGGGTGAATAGAATTGTATCCTTATTGGGTGATTTTAGGTTATTATTTTAAACATAACCCAGCAATGTCCTCAGGTTCTGTTATGTAGGGCTGGCTGTCAGGTATCTTTCTAGAAATTGACTTCAGACTTCCTTTTTATGTCAAATAAATATTTTGGATTTTTGTCATGGAGGCAGTAATTTGGAAAATTTTAAGCAGGACTATGAGAGAATCAGATTTACATTTTAGAAAAAGAATATTCTAGCAGTCATTTGAGTAGAAACTTTGAGAGGATGATGAAAAGGGCCAGGTAATGTAAAAATTAAACCATGAAGATATTTGGACCATTTGTATACAGTGTAAGAATAACAAAAAAAGAATAGAAAATACTCTATAAAATCCTGTCACCATTTAGTAATAGTGAAATTATGTTCACTATATTTGGTTTCAGAATCAACTTGGTTGTGTTATTTATCTTACATGTGATTTTCTTGAGTTCTCTGTATATCCTCGATATTAGTCCTCTATCAAAAGAGTAGCTGGCAGAAATTTTCTCCCACTCTGTGGGCTCCCTGTTGAGGTTCTTGATAGTTTCCTTTGCTGCACAAAAGCTCTTCAGTTTAATGAAATCCCATGTATTGATCTCCTTTGAGTTGCTTGTGCCTTTGGGGTCTTGTTGAGAAAGTTTTTCCTGTGCCTCATATTATAGATCCAGCAATACCACTGCTGGGTATCTACCCAAAATAATGGAAACCAAAGTATCAGACTGATGTATGTGTATTTATGTTTACAGCTGCACAATTCACAATTGCCAAACTATGGAACCAGCCAAGATGTCCATCAACAGATGAATGGATTACAAAACTATGGGATATGTACACAATGGAATTTTACACAGCTATAAAGAAGAACAAAATCATGTATTTGCAGGGAAATGGATGAAACTGGAAAACATTATGCTAAGTGATATTAGTCAGTCACAAAAAGTAAAAAATTGTGTGCTCTCCCTAATATGCAGAAGCTAGGGAGAAAGTGGGACATAAGAGGGACTCCAGACAAAGAAGGAGAAACCTTAGATGAGCAAAGAAGGTGACTTAAGTGAAGGTGATGGGGGTGGAGGGAAACACCCTAATGTACATGATATACTTTCACAAACATATCAAAGTCAGTCACTAAACTGAACTTGAGAAGGAGGGAGGGCGAGGGAGTGGGGCAGGAATTGGGGTAGAGTTAAATAAGAAATGTGTGCATGTATGCCTTTACCAGCTTGTACCTAACAAAGATGTATGATTACAAGATTACAATGCACCAATAAAAAAAAAATCAACTTGAGAAGTTTACTTGTACCACAGTACTTCCAGGTTTAATACATAGAGATATTTACATGAGATATTTAAAATTAAAAATAGCAAATTTTAATTTTAATTGACATAGTAATTGTACACAAAGGTCACACTTAGTGGGTACAGTGTGACATTTTGATATATGTATACAATGTGTGATGGTCAGACTTGGGTAACTGGCTATCTATCACCTCATACTGTATCATTTCTTTGTGTTGGGGACATTGAAAATACTTTTTTTCAGCTATTTTGAAATATTTTAAAAAGTTGTCAACCATAGTTATCCTACTGTGTTATAGAATATTAGGAGTTATTCCTCCTATACAATTACATCTCTGTGCCCATTAACCATCCTCTATTCACCCCCTCCACCACATCTTTCTCACTAATAATCATGATTCGATTCTCTACTTCTATGAGATCAAATTTTTAGCTTTCACATATAAGTAAGAAGGTACATTATTTGTCTTTCTATGCCTGACTTATTTCACCTAACATAATATTCTCCTCTTGTTCCATTTACATTGCTATGAATGACAAAATTTAATCCTTTTTATGATTAAACTATATTCCATTATGTGTGTGTGCACATGCATGCATGTGTGTGTATGACATATATGACATTTTCTCTCTCCATTCATCTGTTGATGGACACCTAAGATTAATTTCATATATAGGCCACTGTGAATAGTGTTGCAAAATAAATTGAGTGTAAATGTCACTTTGCACTCACATGTATATTGTGTACTCACTCAGTTCCTTGGATATATACCCAGTAGTGGAATTGATGGATCATATACTTTATTTATGATTTTTTGAGGAAACTTCATACTGTTTTATTCCATAATGGCTGTATTAATTTATAGTCTCACCAACAGAGTATGAGAGTCCCCTTTTCATGTGTGGATTTATTTTTGGATTCTCCATTCTGTTCCATTCATCTATGTGATGGTTTTTTTTTTTGTTTTTCTGTACTAGGGATTGAACTCACTGGCATTCTACCTCCGAGTTATACCCCCAGTTATTCTTTATTTTGAAACAGGGTCTCAATAAGTTGCAGAGTGTCTCACTAAGTAGCTGAGGCTGGCTGTGAACCCGGATCCTCCAGTCTCAACCTCCCAAATGCTGGGATTACAAGCTTGTGCCATCATGCCCAGCTTATGTGATGGTTTTTAATGTCAGAACCATATTATCTTGGTTACAATAGGTCTGTTGTATGTTGTGATCTTTCCATATTTGTTCTTTTTGCTCAGGATTCCTTCAGCAAGAACAAACAAAATCCAAAGCTAGTAGAAGGAAAGAAATAGCAAACCTCAGAGCAGAAATTGAGACATAAAAAATATGAAAGATGAATACAATGAAGAGTGGATTTTTAAAAAGATAAAAATTTTTCACAGAAATAGAAAAAAATTCTAAAATTTTTATGGATCCACAATAGATACCCAACATTTCTTTGTCTCTTTTTATAGTTATTGTCTATTTTATCTGATATAAATTTAGCTACTTTTGATTGCTTTTGGTTTCTGTTTTTATGACATATATTTTATGATGTTTTCACCTTCAGTATATAATATGTATATATATATATATATGTATATATATATATATATTTTTGGTGAAGTGAGTTTCTTGTAAGCAGTATATCGTTGAGTTTTTCTTTTTAATCCATTCATCCAGTATACATCTTTTAATTGGAGAATTTAATCTGTTTGTATTCAAGGTTATTATCAATAGATGAGGACATACTCTTGTCAATTTGTCAACTTTTTTTTCTGTTTGTTTTGTATACTCTATGTTCTTTCTTTCTTCTCTTATTGCTTATTATTATAGTTTGATTATTTTCCTCAGATGAGGAAAACAATCTTTCTATTGTCTTTCTCCTTTGTAGATCTGCTGTATTAGTGAGTTTTATACTTCCACCTGTTTTTCTGATCATAGTCCTCATCCTTTCACTTCTAATACATGACTCTCTTAAGCATTTTTTAATAGGGTTGGTTTAGTGCTAATGAATTCCTCTCTTTTATTTATTTTTTCTGTTTTGAAGGATTTCATTTCTCATTCATGTCTAAAGGATAATTTTGTGAGTATAGTATCCTTTCTTGGCAGGTTTTTTGTTTTGTTGTTTTTTTTTTTCTCTTTAAGGATTTTGAATATATAATTCTATTCTCTTCTGACCTGGAAGGTTTTTGCCAAGAAGTCTACTGTTAGTCAAACAGGGATGCCCTTATATTTGCCTTAAGGGATTTCCTCTGTGTTAGAATTCTTTCTTTGTCTTGTATTTTTTGACAATTTGGCAGAATATTCCTTGAAGCATATAAATGTATATATATATACATTTATATATATATACATTATATACCATATATATTGTATATATATATGGTATATCTGTATATATACATTTATATATATATACATTTATATATATTTGTATACATTTATATATATATACATTGTATACCATATATATATATATAGTGTGTATATATATATATAGTGTGTATATATATATATATATATATATATATATATATGGTATATCTGTGCATGTGAGGCATGGTGGGTGTGGCAGAAGTGTGATGCCTGTCAGTTTGTTTCCAAGGACTATATGTGGATGAGGCCCAGGTGAGAGCTGCCCAGTGTGCCTGGTAGGAGGGTGGGGTACCTGTCAGCAACTGAAGGCTGCACAAAGACTTAGACATACGAGTGGATCCAGACAAGGTACGTGTTAATGCCCCAATGGTGTGTGGGCGACTTTATGAAGTCTCTTGGGACCAAACTGCTCATAGGAAGTTACCCAATTGTTTCCTGAGATTGAGGCTGAGTGGATGGTATACTACACATGTGCTTCTCAGGGGCTCACTGGGCTCAGTTTCTGAGAAGAGGTTACCTAGCTCCTTCCTGTATATTGAGAGACAGGATGGTAAATGCAGTGTGCTTATTCTCTTTCTTTATAAGACCAATGTATGTCACCATGTTCTGCAATGTCTCTGTCACAGCTCCACTGTGCTCCACTGCTATTTCTCAGATACTCTACTGAAATAGCTATTGTGTTTTCTTTGTTTCCATCCTATATCATGGAGGGAAGTGTTCCAGGTACCTCTAGTCAGGTGTCTTGATCACATCACTGCTATATTAAACACATATTTATAAGTCACAGGAAGAGTCTAGGGTGGCACCAGGAGTAAAGTCTTATACTGTGTTGTTGTAACCAGGCAAAACTTTGTGAAGTATCACTAAGGTGCTAACAATGAAGGTGGATAGGAAGGAATGGATTTGGGTATTCAGGAACTATTAAGTAGGTAGAGAAATAGGATTCAGTTTTCATTTGTATGTAAAGACTGCAGGAGAGGGAAATGTCAAAGTGTCTTATGGCTTGGGCAACTAGATATGTGATATTGCCCATGAGGAAGATATGAACAGGGAGAAGAAGTATACAGGGAGATGACAGAGAGCATACAGTTTTAATGTGAAAAAATGTTGGGTTTTAGATAAGTACTGGACATTAAAATAGGGATGTCCTAAAGAGCAGTAAGATACACAGATCTAGAGCTCAGAAGGAAAACTGATTTGCAAGGTCATTCCAAAGTCATTAACTTTTGGATGGTAGTTGCAGCCATAAGTTTGGATGAGATCACTCATGAGTAAATGTTACATTATAAAAACCGAGGGCCAAGGATACAATGACGAAGAAGAAATAATAGTGTTCAGGAAGGCAGTATGGTGTAATAGAGTAGTAGAGATAGCCCTAATGAGGCCTGGCTTTGTCCCTATTAGTTTGGGAGAATTATTTCTCAGTCTCACCTGATCTTAGAATAATTAAAATGGTCATAACAATGATTCCTACCAGAGTTCCTAGGATATATTGCTATCATCGGCATCTTATCATTATCATCATTACTAATCAAGATTGTTAGAAGCAAGTATCAAGACAGAGAAAATTGCTTCTGAGTGAAGCAAAAGTGCTGTCCAGAAAATATTTATAGGGCTGGGATATAGCTCAGTGGTAGAGTGCTTGCCTAATATATGCAAGGCCCTAGGTTCCATCCCCAGCACCACAAAACAACAAACAACAGCAACAAAAAAGCTCTGGCGTTTGGTGTCTGGACATTAGAGTATTTATCTTGGACATTCAGAAAGCTTCTTTGGTTTTTGCTAATTTCTATTTCTCAATTACTGTAGCAGAGTTAAAATCATTATAAGTGTATCATTATAGTACATTTGTCTAAATATTTCACATGGATATCATAAAAATAGAATGTGAAATATATTAAGCAAGAAAGGCAAAAAATATTATACAAGTTATTGTGGAAAAGACAGGAAAATATAACTTCTACATAGAATAAAACAAAATATAAGATGGAAATTGTTGAACTTCTTTTTCTTGGCAAGTCAAAAAGATTCTCCACCAATATTCTTTTTCTCCTATATTCACCACGTAAGTGAATAAATATTGGTTCAAAATCTTCCTAAGCATATAGGCAAGAAAACTAGAGTTGTTATTTGGATAGTAAAAGAAAAGAAGATTCTGACAAATTTGGTATTATCATTTCTGAAAAAGATCATGGTATTGCCTTTGGACCCTTGCAAACTTTGTCGATTTACAGCTGAACACATAAGCTACAACTCAATATTGAGTCAATAGTATTATCCTTCCCTCCCTTCACATTTTAAGCACTCTGTGACTTCATGAGTTTGCCACACCATGTCTCTAAGAAGAGAAAACTAGGCAAAATTTGCAGTTATTTCTGTCAGATGAAGGCAAAGACTAGTGGATATACTATTATGTAATTCACTGGAATGAAAAGCTCCAGGACAAATTACCAGGCTTATCAATCAAAAGAAATACATCCAACTTGATGCATAGGGTTTAGGACATTTCCTTGAAGGAGATACCAGCTTTATATCGAAGCCTGAAAAAGTCATTTTTTTTTTTAATACACCAGCAGCTATGATAACCTGACAGCTAAAATACAAGCAAAATTTGGGTAAGGTCGGCATGTTCTTGGATACAGTGACACCTCTTCAGAGCACAAGCTATTAAATTTAATTTGTAGCCTAGTGTGGTGGTGTATTCTAGTAATCCTAATATTGGAAGGCTAAGACAAGAGGATTGCAGTTTTGAGGCAATCATGAGGTAACTTAGTGAGATCTTGTACCTGCACCTGGGGGTGCAGCTCAGGGGTAGGTAGGCAATCCCCAAATTCAAACCCCAGTACCATGCAAATACAAAAATTAATTTGCAAGCGGGCAGAATTTTTCTGAATGTTTTAGCTTTCTAGTAGTCTTACTTGTGAGTGGATTAAAGCATGTAAACTTTCTCATTACTAAAGAATATCTGAAGACCTTAATGCAGGCTCCTAAAATAAACCACAAAGTTTGTTAGAGAATAAGAACTTCAAGAAGATTAATGGAATTGGGGTTGCTCTCCCTGAAGCATGAAAATCTAATGAGAAATGTATTATCTGTTTATATCTTCATTACTTTTAGTAGTTAAAATACTATGTACTTGTATAAAAATTCATGTGTTACAGAAATATACATACAAAGTGAAGAATCCCTGTCATCGCCTATCAATGACTTCCAATACTAACTAGTTAACTAAGTCTCTCCATATATTGTTCTATATTTTTCCCTTTGCACTTATGAAAATATTAATAGTGCTTCTAATTAATCATCATTTAATGATTTTGTAGTTCAACTCTTCGTAAGTCGGTGGAGGAAGAGAGGAAAGGAGATAGGGGAGGTGTCACATTCACTATGGGCTGGAGAAAACAGTAAGGGGATTTAGATGCAGTGGGAACAAACTTCTTTTCTTTGTCCTCCTACCTTGAACACATGATATGGAAACTCATGTTGGTATCTTGAGACCATAAGATAACATGCTTGACTGAGATCAACACATTTAAGGTAAAAAGACAGGAAGAGCATGGCCCCTGACGGCATCCCTGAGCAGCATTAGCAATGCCAGAACCACATAACTTTAGATGTCTTGGTGGAAGAAAAATAACCCTGATTTGTTTATGCTTCTGTCAATTGGAATTTCTGCTACTAGTAGCTGAAAGCATTCCTAACTGACAGAATGTCAAAGTCACTTCTGTTATCTGCTTGGACAACACTGGTGGATAGGATTTCAATGTTAATATCTTCATGGATCAAAACTAGGCTTCCTCTAGGACACACATAAGAGACAAAATTGTCTTAGAAATACCCAAGTGCACATATATATATATATATATATATATATATATATATATATATATTAGAAATATATTAAAATATATATATTAGAAATACATAAATCTTTATTAGAAATATATTATATATATATATGCACTTATATATATTCAGAGATGTGTGAGCCATAGTTTGCATATGGAACCAGAAAAAGACCTACTCTATAGCTAGAAATGGCTTGGTTGAAGTTTTTGCCCCAAATTACATTTCTAACAAAAGCACCATGAAATGAACATGACAATCAGGCTCTCACTTTTGTTTGCATCAGGAGTCATTAGAGCGCAGTAGTTAGAAGGCAAGCTGTTAGGGATTGCCTGGGTTTTCACTCCGTCACTTTCCAGCTGGGAGTCCTTGGGAAAGCTCACCCCTCTGGGCCCATTTCCTCACATGCAAAATGGGCAGAATAATAGTGCCCATTTCAGTGGATTTTCAAAAGGATTAAGTGAAGCAATATATATAAATATCTTACAAAAATGCTTAATCTTCTGTAATAGGTGAGTCCACATAGGAGGCCATTGTTGGTTAGCATGGCAGCTGTCACATGAAATAATGCCCAACAATGTAAGCAATTCCTTTATTTCATTTATTCTCCCCCAAATTTCTTTGGAATATTTTTGGAGGAACTTTGAAAAATATGCTAAGTATATTTTATTGGAGAGTTCATTTGCTTCTTTCAACTAAGCTCAATTAATAACTTTTATAGGTTATTGCTTTGGCCCTGTCTTCATACAATCTAGTGCTTTTTAAAAATACAAATACTTAGTAGGGAACTCTGGATAACTTTCTGCTACGACAATTCAGCCTGAACCATGTTTAGTATTGCCTGAAGGGCCTGGCCCCAGGTGCTCTATAAGTAGGGCAGCCATAAAAATCTATGGTCCAAACTGAGATACCTGTGATATGGAAGCCAGTGCAAGTAAACAAGCATCTGAGCAGGAGAAATAAAGTCAACTTGGTCAGCATGGGTCCTAAATGACTTCGTGCCTTTAGGTCCAATTGTTTCTGGGATTCTCCTGCAGTTCTATCCACCCATACTCTTACAGGCCTTCCCATTATTTTCCAGGTTTTGAATGACAAACCTGTTTTGACCAGGTTAAAGGGATCTCAGAATAGGGGAACATTTGAAGGAGGTACAAGTGAAACTTCCTCCTTACCTGGCATCTGGCATGTCCTTCTTTAAAAAACAGAGTTAAGCATCTTGAAACACACACACACACACACACACACACACACACACACACACACACACACATACACACACACTTACTAAACTTTTCAAAGTGCTTTGGCTTAGCTCCACATTTGTGAGGTCCTCTTCAACCAAACCCTATTTGTATCTTATTTATTCTATGCACAAACTCCTAACTCCAGACAAATTCTTTGCTCTCTTTTACTAGTCTCTATAAGTAAATACTCTCTCCCATATGAGAAGGTATTCTCAGAAACTTGTGTGTGTGTGTGTGTGTGTGTGTGTGTGTGTGTGTGTGTGTGTGTGTATGTGTACAGAAATAATACATGTTAAGCTGGGTATGGTAATCCCAGTACCTGGGAGGCTGAGACAGGAGGATCTGGGTTGGTGGCCAGCCTCACCTACTTAGTGAGGCCCTCCACAACTTAGTGAGACACTGTTTCAAAATAAAGAATAAAAAATAGGGCTGGAGGTGTAGCTGGGAGGTAGAATGCCCCTGAGTTCAATCCCCAGTATGGCAAAAAAAAAAAAAAAAAATAATAATAATATTAATAATATATGTTGACTGCTAGTATGGAACAGAGTTGTTGATTTTTAACTATTGTAGTTTGAAGTATCAGATGTATTTGCCACACTGTACATTTAAAATAATAATATTAATTTTGCTAGATAGGATTTAGTAAATACACTCCAGACATTTTGTTAAATGCATTATATACTTATTACAACCCTAGGAAGCATATCACATTATTTATTTCGTTTTACAAGTAAGGAATTGTAGATTGAAGGAGGTCAAGCCATTTGGCTAAAGTACTAGTAAGTGACAGAATAAGGATTCCAACCTTTGTCTTTTTGACCAGTGTTGGCACTCAAGTAGAACATTGCAAGGGAAAATTCCTCAGAAAACCCAAATTATTCCTTTTGCTTCAGAACTTTTTTATGGACTTCAGTCCATATTATGTAACATAAGTCCTTCCATTGGTAAACAATATATTTAAATTATTTCAAATTTTTCTTGATGACTTTGTGTTATCATTGTGAAAATCAATATTGTGCCATGATTTAGATGTAGGCAATAAGGGGTATAGGAAATGAAAATGTACGACTGTCAGGAAATAACCTACAATACTCTTCCTTACAAATGTTATTGGTATTGATTTTTAACCACTTAGTTTCTTTTTTCCTATAAAAAAGACAAGGAGAAATGATGTTGATGGACTCTGGTTGATTCCCTTTCTTGGCTACTGTGAATAATGCTGCAATAAACTATGAGTGCAGTTGTCTCTTCAATACCTCAACAATTTTTATTGTGATCTTGTGTTAAATTTTATAGAACATTTTCACCATCTATTGAGATGGTTTTATTATTAAATCTGTTAGTGTGTTCAATTAGAATAGTAGGTTTTCTAATTCAAACCATCCTTGCATTCATGAACTAAACCTAGTTAAATCACAAGTATTTTTTAAATTTCAGTTTGCTAATGTTTGTATATTCCCACTTATGAATAAGATTATTTCATAACTATTGCTCTTTGTGCTGTCCTTGTCTCGGCTTTTTATTAATCATAGATTTTTATCCATATATTTGCTCTGAAACAATATTATATATAGTAATATTATATTTACAGCTTCATCTTTTAATAACCAGATAACATTTCAGAAACTATCTTTAGAATTAAGATGCCTATAAGGTGTGATTATAATTCATGATTATGTTGATAATCATCATTATACTTCTATTTATTAGTAAAGAGTGAAGAGTGCCTAAGATCTAAAGGAAAAGTTCAAAAATCCACACTCTCTGACAGTTACTATGTAGATTTGGAAATAACAGAATTTTATAATGAGTTATGCATTTTAAAAACACACTGTGTAAATGTTGAAGATAGAATGACAATGAAAACAGATTGGTTAGGAAGCTATTGCAACTTGAACTAAGGTGTTAGTAATGGAGATGAAGAGAGAAAGAATGAAGATATAGATCTTTTGGCCAGGGTTAATGTTCACGACCTGCCCCTACTTCTAGTGGAATTTAGACAGACATAGATCAAAATGGTGCGTTGCCACTTACCAGTTGTTTGATTTTATGCTGCAAATAATTCATTAATATTCATGCAACAGAGCTATAACAGTATTTGTCTCATTTAAACTATTGTGAAATTACATGGGATATTATAGGTAAAGCTTCTTTATAGTGCCTGGAACATAACATGCACTCAATAAATTAAAAGGGATAACTATTTATTTATTTATTTATTTATTTATTTATTTATTTATTCTTGTGGTACTGGAGATTTAATCCAGGGGCATGCTATCTCTAAACTACACCCCAAGCCCTTTTATAAATTTTTATTTTGAAACAGGGTCTCCTTAGGTTGATAAGAATCTCACTCCTTTTTGAGGCTGTCCTCTAACCTGTGATTCTTCTGTCTCAGCCTTCAAGTACTGAGATTACAAGCATGTGCCACCATGCCCAGTGGGGTAATTTTAAAAAATATTTTGAAACAATTCATATCCTAGATGTACTTTAGCCAAGGCTAAGTAAAAAGGGAACTGAGACAGAAATCAGAAAATTTGGATTCTAATGTAGCTATACTCTGAAAAGAAGATTAATTTTAGGAAATTTTGGCTTCAGTTTTTTTTTTCTTTTTTCTTCTTTCTTCTTTTGTGGTACTGGGGGTTGAACCCAGGGACATTCTACCTCTGAACTACAACACCAATCCTATTTTATTTTTTATTCTGACTCAGCAAGACTTAGGGTCTCCCTAAGTTATCTCATACTGGCCTCAAACCTGTGACACTCTTTTCTCAGCCAAATATTAGGATTACAGGCATGAGCTCCCTTGTCTAGCTATTGGCTTTTTTCTAATTTGTAAAATGAAGGGCTTGTACTTTCAGCAGTGCAGGTCATAGTACTTGCCAATATAGTATGTACATAGGTGGGTAAAAACAATAAAACCCCCTCTTTCTTAGCCTGTATGACTTACCATCTCTTTTCAGTCCTCTCTCTCACAGATTATCCATATATAATTGAGTTGCTAATAGTAACTTTGACTTGTTTAGTTAATTGTTTCTTCTCTCTATATACCGGAACTTGTCAGATGCACTTTCTCTTGTCTGTACTAGTGAACTGGAATAATCTGTGTACCTGAGCTTTCCCTACCACTCTGCGAAAGCAACATGGGAGAAGTTAAACTGATGACTCTATGGAGGATACCCTTGCAGCTGTAGTCCAGATAACAACCTCTGGACCATGTCAAGACAACATTATTGGAAAGGGTGAATTATGCTGAGAAAGGTAATTTCTTAGGTCTCTCCCAACATGAATTCTCTCTTCCAAAGTCATTTGAGAGGAGCTCCCTCTGGAATTAATATAAAATGATCAGCTTGATGTTTAATTGCAGGATCTATTCTTTTTTCTTCATAAAAGAAAATGTAGTGCTTATTCAAGAGCAGAAATAAAATCATGTTTGCCATTATAAAAGATATATATATATATGTATATATATATATATATATATATATATATGTATGATTTGAAGAATTGAGATTAAGGTGGTTAGAATTAGAATTAGTCCCAGTGTAAGAATAATTACTTGGAGCCGGGAGTGGTGGCGCACGCTTGTAATCACAGCATTTGGGAGGCTGAGACTGGACAATCTGGGTTCGCGGCCAGCCTCAGCTATCTAGTGAGGCCCTCCGCAACTTAGTGAGACCCAGTTCCAAAATAAAGAATAAAAAATAGGCTAGGGGTACTGGGGGTATAGCTTGAAGGTAGAGCGAGTTCAATCCCCAATATCCGGAGTTCAATCCCCAATATCGCAAAAAAAAAAAAAAAAAAAAAAGAATAATTACTTGGAATACATGTATTATAGACAAATGGTTCTTTTTTTTTAAAAAGCAAATATATATATATTTATTTATTTCTATCTGCTTTTTTTTATTGTAAGCATACATCTTTTTTAGGTACAAATTGATAACGACATATGTGCACACATTTCTTATTTGACCCCTTCCCCAATTCCCACCGCACTCCCTTGCCCTCCCTCCCTCTCAGGTTCAGTTCAGTGAGTGACCTTGATATAGTTGTGTAAGTACATCATGTGCCTTAGGATGCCCTCCCCCCCATCCATCCCCTTCGGTTAATTCAACTTCTTTGCTTATCGAGGGTCTCTCCTTTTTCATCTGGAGACCCTCTTATGCCCCATCTTCTCCCTAGCATCCGCATATTAGGGAGAACATATTTTTAAAAAATTAAGCATTTAATTTTGTAAGGATGAGAAGACAAGGTTAGGATGAAAGCCTTATTGAGCTTGTAAGTGCTGAGAGACATTCTTTATCATTCTTTTAATAAAGTTGGTGATGTTCTTATAGGGTACCAGGAACAAACAATTTAAAAATTAGGTCTGAGAGCCAAGTGTTGGCATGATAAATGCTTTAAGGTTGATTTAAGAGTGTCAGCTACATCTCTTCTTGTCTTAATTAAACACCTCACCAACCCTGCTGGTGAAGCCTGAATAACTTCATCAACAGACTAGTCCTCTCACAAATGATCCGAGCAAATCACACTCTGCTTATCCTCAGTGGGTGTGAGAGAGGTCTAGGAGGGTGTGCAAGCTGTTTGCTCCCCATGTAAGGAATGGCATGAGAGGATTCGCTATGGAAATTAGCAGGTTTAGGGTAAGCTGGGTCAAGAGCATGCCGTATATATCCAAAATGTTCTCTTAGACTAGAACAAAACATGCCAGATACTTGGAGGATGGGAAGCAGCGATCAACAAAATAGATTACTAGGTATTTTTGGCAAGCAGAAGAATATTAAACTTCCCAGGCTCCTTAGCACTTAACAATTGATATCAGTTTATGATACTGATGGTGATTTTAGTGGAAAGACATGATAAATCAGGTATACCAGCAATTCATTTCTCTTGAAGCACTACAAAGCCTTATCTGGTTATAATTTTATCTTCACATTTACCACGACATGGCATTCTCATTCTCATTTTCTTCAGTATCAACCATCTAAATATTAATTCTCTAGGAAAGAGTAGAGTTCTTAAGAATTATAAGGTTATGAAATTTCACTTGAAGAATATAGGGTAAGCAGATACAAATATTTGAATACTCTTACGGTCTTTAAAGCATAGAAATTATAGATAGTACATTTAATATGTATATTCAGAAGCCATCCTTTTATTATAATAACCATCAAATTTAATAGTAATATGTAATGGTATATCAAATATTATATGATGTATATATATATTTCCACTCTCAATTTTTTAAAAGTTTTTCTGTCTCCCTAGTAGGCCATAATTCTTGGTGGGGATAAGAAGAATTTATTTTAATTCATCACAAGATTTAGCAATAAACAGGTGCTCAATAAATGTTATTTGGATAAATGAGTATTGTTAGATATTTTTTAAAATATATTTCTATTCGTGCGTTGTTATTTTACATCATAATCAAGTTCAGAGTGATAGGACCATATATGCACACGGCACTTGATGTGTTTGCTAGATACTTTTAAAATAACTTAACATGAATACTTACCTTGTGTTAGACTGTACAAACCTTATCTCATTTGCTCTAATTGCCACTGTAAAATGCATGTATCTTATTATTTTTAACTTGGGAAAAGAAGAGATCGAGGTATAAGTGAGTAAGTAATGTGTTGGTGTCATTGTTAATCAGAGATAGAGACAGGATTTGAAGCCAGCTCTTCATAGCTCTATTGTTAGAGCTATGATTTCCAATTAAGAGAACACTCTAAAATATATTTTGAGAAGGTGTGTTTTATTAATAAAAAAAAAAGAGACTGGGTAATACTACTTTTCATAGAAATATGGAGATGACATGAAGTTTGGACTGACTTTTGAGAACTTGTTCTTTTAAAATTCTATGACCTCAGACAGTGAAGATCTTTAGTTACTTTGTTGAAATTATTATTTTCTATAAAGCAGGTCTGGGCAGGAGAACTTGATAACTTTAAGTATGAATCTGGCAAGATGAGGCTGAGTCAGAGCTCGCTGACCTTCTCAAAGAGGTCTGTGGAATCTTCCTGCCAGCTAGACAGCTGGATGAGTCATTCGGAGGAAAAAACACCCACTGTATTTTATTATGGGGAAATTCATCATCCTCATTTTAATTGAAAGATTAAAAAGGTGAAAAGAGAACATTTCAGATTTCAATTTCTGCATGATTCAGGCTTACATACAGCCTCAGAGATTTCTCTCAGGCAGACAAAGAAGGCAAGGCACAGTTGAGAGATACTGCCTTCATTTTGTTTGCCTCTGAAGCATACTGTGAGATAAGGATCCAAGTCAGGTGGTTTCTTCATCATCATCCCAGGAAACACCAGCCCATGAGTGGGCAAGTCAGGAAGGGAAGGAAAGGAAAGCAATAACAAGTTGGTATCAAGCATGTGACTACTATGGTTGAACTAGTGCATTTCTACTGGGGTCTCTGGCTGGCAATGCAGAAGGTACACCTCAGAGTTAAGGATGCTGAGATGCTCTGTCTTCCAGTTTCTGACTGGTCATTGGTTGATGACTACTTCAAAAACAATTAACTGGCATTTACTGCTTGCCCTGAATGGGCAGAGCTTTCCCTTATGGCCAAAGAAGTGTTTTGAGTGAGCTGCCATGGAGGTAAAGAAATCCCGAGGGAACATGGCATCAGCTACAGGTAGCATGGCAAAAATAATAATGCCCAACCATGGCTACAGCACTGTAAAACTTATAAAGAATTTTCAGATGCAATACCTGACCTTAGTTTTATTTTCACAACCATTCTGTGAAAAATAAAGGACAGATGCCATTATTCTTATTTTATGGATGAGGAAATGGAGGCATAGAGAGGTTAAGTCTGTGGCCCCTGGTTACATACATTGTAAATAATGTGACTGAAGCAACAGGTCGTCATTTAGCCAAGGGAAGATGGCTTTTTTCCTTTTTTAATAGATTGCATATACTTTGGTGACTTGTGGCACTTTAGCTACTTCATTGAAACCCTGTGGGGACTCATAAAATTAAATTTTGCAGTTTGGTCAATGTTTTCTGTCTTCATATTGGAGAGTAACACAGATAAATGAAAAACTAAAGAGTAGTTCTGTTGGTAGTCTGCTTGAATGTAAAGGAAATACAGAAATATAAGAAGAAAACAGAACAAAGGGAAAGAAAATGGTGCTGAGGCACGTGTTATCAACAGAAATTAAATATTTTGATTAAACCTTTTCCTTTTTCTGTAACTTCAATTTGTATACTGGATAGTCAACCAACTCACTGACAATTGAAATTTACTAAATTATTTAACCTGTTGACTAGAACACCAAACACTCTATTACTGCCCTCACATCTAGTCCTAGACACAGGATGATTATATTTATTTAATCTTTGCGTAAAATAGGCATAGATAGTAGAGTCTTGAATGAGCACCTATTTTCAAGTAACATGTACCACATATTTTGAAGATTTTTAAAGTTTTCATAATTATTCATTTTGGAAATGCTACGCAATACTGATTATATAAATCCATCTATAACATGAGTGACATTTTGAAGATATTAATGTGCCTTTTCTTTTTCCTAGAAGGGAATTTCCAGCTAGTCCTCTTGAAGCATCTATCTCTCTGGAAGATTAAGATATTCAGGTAATATTCAGTTTTTTGGCATGCAAAATAGGATCATACAGCAAAATTAATATCCTTACAAGCCAGACTATTGTCTTGAGGAAGGATTTTGTAAATTCCTTTGGTTCCTTCTGTTGCCATATTAACAACAGAATTTCTTGTACTGTGTTGTTAATATGCTGCTATATTAACAGCCAAACTGGAGGCCTTAGCTTTTTCCCACTGTGGGGCATACATGAAGCCTAGAAGAAGGAGGCTATGATGTAAGGGATGCATACTTAATTTATCATGATTAAGACATAGATATAAATGAAAACTGCCTCTTTCTGTGTCCCTGGAATATTATGAGAGAAATCAGAATTAGGAGCAGAGCAGAAATATTTACATATCTTCTCAGATTATCACTTATTTGGGTTTGGCCTACAGAGGGTCAGGTATATTAGTATGGAAACTACAGGGATAGAGAAGGAGTCTTGTTTATCACATCATCTAACACTTCCCTACCGCATGTTCCTAACCCTGGGATTTGAAATTTTCTTAGACAAGGCCTCAGTTCACCAATAGATCTCTTTAGGACCTTTCCACAGTATTGTTTTGAAATAAATTTGATGGCTTCTCGTATGATCACTGACCAGGTCCTGATGGTTAGCTTTCCCAACTTGTCCTGGTCTCCTTCTGTTAAAGTGAAGAGTCTAGTTTAGGAGCTTTCCAAAAGGGTTTAGTGTAGTGGAGAAGGTGACTGTAGCAAGAGCTGCCAAGTGGATAGCCTGAGGTCAGGGTGAGTTGGAGTCTGAGGCAGGCTTCAAAAGGGTCCCTGGCAGAAGCTAAGTGAGGTAAGGTTAGCCAGGAGCCATCACCAGGAGCATCATCTGACCTAAGAGAACTAAGCTCAAATTTAAAAATTCCTAGGCTTCTGCACAGGAGGACTGTCCAGGGGCCTCCAGTAAGGACAAGAGGATGAAAAGATAGTGTGAGGACGCCCATGGTTCCTCAACACCAAAAAACCTCATAATGAGGTCCCCATAACTCTCCAGTGGACACCTATTCACCACTTAGTGAGTAAAGAAGAGGGATGGTGAAATTATCTAAGAAAAAATAGCTTTTTTTGGTCCTTTTTGGACTAAGCACCACCTATAGGGACTATATAAATTATTGAATTTTATTAAATTTTAAATGGTTGTCTATTTAGTTCACATTTTGCCTGCTTAGTTAGGGGAATGGGGATGAGGAATCCCAAGGAAGATCCCATCAGCTAAGGACAGAATGAAGACATTATTCTTTGATACCCACTCCCAAAATGCAGCATCATTTAGCACTTAACCTGTCAGCTTTCTTAACCTTGAAGACAGGAACCTCAAAATGACCTTTACCAAATCCTCTTCATTCTACCTCTGTAATATTTCAAACCCTCTTTGTCATGGTCCTTCTGCTGTCACTCCAGCCTAGAAGTTTTAAACCTCACTTGGATTAACTTGTGTCTTCAATTCATGACTTCCCATTCTATCTATAGATCTGTAGATCTATAAATCTATCTATAGATTTTTCACATGTGAATTTTTACCGAAGAACACTTCACATAGTGCCCTTTCCTTGCTCTAAAATCTTCCCTGAATAACAAATCCATGTTTCTCACACTAGGATTTGAAATTTTCTTGGTCAAGGCCTCAGTCCACCCATAGGTCCCTTTAAGATCTCTGGAACAGTGTACATCCCTCTAACCTTTGTGTCTTTACACTAATTTAACTTGTTGGGAGGTCATTCTTTTCCATATCTGTAGCCCCTATACTTGGCAAATTCAAGTTTTAGAACAAAAGTTTTAGAACTCTTTCAGAAAGCCTTTCCTGACACTTTCTGAAGAAAATCATTTTTATTATCTCCTCTTAGTCTTGTTTGCATGGTCACTATCAGAAGAGTCTTATCCCCACCTCACCCTAAGACTGTGTTCTTTATGGTTTCTTGCTTATGACAGACATTCAAACTATTTTTACGTTTTTTAATGATTAAAGGGAGGTGATATATCTTTTTAACTGTAACACCTTATTAGTAATGTTAAACAGCTTTGTATTGTTTACTCTACATGGACACTGGATGATTTTTAAGAGCTAGAATTGGATAAAAATAATGTCTTGTGCCATGTAGCACATCTATAAATGTTGTTGCTGATAAGTTAAACAGAAATGTGTGAAAAGTCATTGTAAACCATCAAAGTTGGAGCCTGTTCCAAGGCCTATAAATATCTGAAGAGGACTCTTGAAGACTGAGGGATGGTTTTAATGGAACAAAATGTTCCACTTAGATTATATAAACACATAGTTTTAAAAATACAAAATTCGTAGTTTGCTACTCAGTGGAATTTAGCAGTTTCTTTTCAAATCACTTGAAAAGAAACAAACAAAGACTTATATAACAGGAGTGAGTTTTAATGTTTTGTGCCTATGGTTTTTTTTTAGTAGGAACTTTTTCTTCCTCTGAATCATAATGGGTAATATCTATTCTAATGATGAGTGAGTTTTCAACAAAATTAATATCCTATAATTTCAGGTTTGAGAAGCAATATTGGATTTAACATATTGAAACAGTTCGATTTTATATATTTGAAATGTGGACATGCTTACAGACCTTTTTTGTCTCCATAGTCTGTATTCCAAGGACACTGCATATTTTGCATTCAAATAGTGTTTCCTTGCTTTTTAAGTTTTTGTCTTTGTGTAGTTGAAAAATTTGAATGGCAAATAAAAAAGAATTTGTAAATATTCCTAGAAACTATAAAAAAAATGGAGTCAACAAACTGAATAAATATCCTAGAGATGCTTGAGATTTTTCACAGACACATTTCATGTGTGTTAGAAAAACCTTTATTATAGGGGACCTGCATTTAAGGTAGATCTTTCTTTTCATAATATTACCTACCTCCTGTTCCTCCTTCAAATAATGTTTGAAAAATGAAACTTGATTAAAGAATCCAATTGGTGAATTATAAAGTGAACACATTAAAGTGCATCTCTGTATTACAAATGGAATTAACTTTTGTCATCAGGGACAGCACAGAGTGAACCAATTTTAATCGGTGCTCAGAATGAGCCAGCTCAAGAGTGATATTACACTTCAGCAGATTAAACAACAGGAAAATGGCCTATCTTGAAAAAATGTGTGTGCATGAGTGTTTTTAGAGACCAACTGGGAAGCCAGGGTGTCATGATGTTCACTTAACCATCACCTAATGAGTGCTTCCCCTGCCCTTCCTGTTCCAATGGAAGAAGAGACAGAGAGGAGTGCACCTTCCTGAGGCCCCCACTTTCCTCTTCTCTTTGGCACACATTGATTGACAGCTCCTTACATCTTGTTTCCCTCCATTTGGTTTATATGCACAAGGTGACTGTTTTTTGGGCTACATGAGTGAGTATGTTTATTTGGTAGAATTGATGAGCCTTGACCCCATAAAAACTGTATTGGAATGATACAAAACACAATCGTTTTCAAATTCAGTAATTTTACAGCCAATTAAAGACTCTTTAGAGAAACCATTATGCCTCTTATCAAGCTAAAAAAAAAATTCAACTTGTTCATGTGAATGCATGTTCCTTCTCTTGTTATGATTGTTCTTTTAAGTTTCCACCTTTTGAGAATGGTACACCGGCCACAGAAATATTTGCAAAGCAAATATTATAGACTGATACTCTATAGTGTTTTTATTATATGATTATATATCTTTCCTCTTCCCTAGTGTAGCATTTTGATAACTAGTTGGTTGCTTTCTGAAATTTAGATTCTAATTCACTCTTTAAATTTAGCTAGGAGAAAATTTAAGTTAAAATGACAAACATTGTTTCTAATACACTAATTAAATTGTCTTTTTAAAAATATGGCTTGCATGTTCATCTAACATGTTTCATTGGAACTGTTGCAATGGCATGTAATTTTAATGTAAAATAGTCCTCTTTGCAGGGAATTGAGCCTGCTGCTGGATCTTTAAATTTTCAGTGTCTGTTGTCATAGCAACCAGAATTGACTCTGGTACCCACTGTGTTCAACATAAATTAATTTAAAGACATAGCATTTGAAACAGTTTAGTCAATTTTAAGTATATGTCTGGCCAGACCTCAGATTTCAATACTGTTTTATTTTTAAAATGTCATTAAATGTGTTCTTTTTATGCTAATTAGACTTATTTGCAGAATTTAGTGCCTTACATTTGATTTAAGGAAATTGTTGGAAAACTGGTTTCTGAATTGCTTGTGAGGTATAAGCTTTTAATAATGTAAAGGCTTTTCCTTTTTTAAAAAATCACTGGAATGTTACTGTTTATTCTGCCACAATAAGTTGGTATTATCTGAATATATAGGCTTGATGTTACCTAAATAACTCCTTATTTTGCATGTGTAGTCAAAGACCCCTCAGGTCCTTTACTATGATAATCTTCTTAGAAGAAAGAAACTGGCTATCTTCTACCACTTTTTATGCCTAATCTGCTCCTATTTTCTTGAGGAGATATGGATTTTTTCTCATGCAATGATTCCACCTAGTTTTAAACTATTTTTTTCTATAACCTTCAGTGCTTTTGGTTTTCCAGGTAGACACAGTTAAGAGATGAAAGAAGAAATAATATATATGTAGCTATTCTAGTGAGGTTCAAATTCATTTTGCTTTCCTTTTATGATCTAAACCATTTGTTCAGTATATATATATATATATATATATATTTTATTTTTCATACTATATTATTATTAACTATATGAATGTAGACTACACATTATGATAGATGTCGAAACTTAAAGAAGATAATAGTGATTTTTTGCAATAACATATTTGTGTTTTTATAATAATGAAATACTTCTAATATTTGCTAATAATTATAATTTAGCCAATAAAATGTATTATACCTCATTTCTGAGGAATAACTTTGTTTTTCGTAGTGCTATTAAGCTTTATGCCTTGCTCTTTTGATCACAGGAAATATGGTTACCACATAGAAAATAAAAGGCATGTTTAAAAAAAAGTCTCCTTTTCAGAAAAAAAAAAGTGTGATTTTTCTCTGAAATGGTTTCATTTCCTTTGAACCATCTAATGTCAACTTGAAGTCATTTGAAGCATAATCCTTCACTTTTGGATTTAAAATGATAGACTAGCTCATAGGATTTCAGGAGCATTCAGGAGCATTCCTGAAATGTGCCTTCACATTTCTTCTGAAATTAGAAAGAACCCTGCACATTAAATATTTAAAACTAGTCATACACATAAAAGTAAGCTGCTACATCAGCCTAAGGTTTATATGCATGAGTTGTTTTCTAACCCGCTTTGTGGATGGAAGAAAGATCAGGACATTTAAGCAGAGACAGAAATCTGTTGCCACCCTTGTGACTCACTGATGCCCCCGGATAGCATCATTAAGAAAACAGCAAAGATGACACATCGGAAAGTCACTGCACCTGAAGGGATTTTCCCTGTGATATATACATATGTATATATAATCAAAATGAAGAAATTTTGAAAACTGTTTTAGGTAAAGCCCATGAACAACACCTGTCTTATGCTAAATTTTCTTTTGTTGACAAGAGATAAATTTGGAAGTTTATCACTAGATTTATTTGACAACACATTTATAAAAGAAGATTGAGAATTAGTTAAAAAATAAACACCTATCTGGGAGTTAAAAACAATCATAATTTGGTGTGATAATCTGACTTAGAATTCAAGGCTTGAAATGAGTAGCATCTAATACAATTTATAATGTGGGGCCCAGATGAAGTACAGGATGGTTGTAAGGACATGATATACTTCCCTTGATGGAAGAAGGCTGGAAGGCTTTGGAAGTGCTGGAACCACACATTCCAGTGGCACATCCCACCACGCCATCATGACTCAAAAATGTGCCTATGGAGTCACATGATTTGGCAAAGGAATGCAAGCAAATGATAGGGGAAATGGATCCTGCATGGCAGTTGTGCTTGTGGGATGATGAGGATGATAATACTGAACTGAACCTGAGTGAAATGATCCCACTGGCTAGTATCACTACCATGCCCTCCTTGGAGCAGCAGATGCAGAACCTAGCTAGGATCAATGGGCTAGTCAGGAATCAGACTCTGCTTAACTCATGGCCACAGCCTGCATGGTTTGGGATAACGCCAGGGAGTTGCCGGAGACTGAGTAAGTGGACTACCTATTTAGACCTGATGTAGATCAACCATACGGGAGATAGTTATGTGGAAGATGATGTTTGAAGCCTTGTACACTAGCCCTGCTGAAGAGTTATTTACAGCCCATATGAAGGACTGATCCTGGTGGTTGTCCCTCCCTCCCCTGGGCACTTTCCGCACCATGGACCCTCCTGTCCCTGTATGCTGATCAGCTGGTGCATGTACTGATGGCCATCTTGGCCAGGCTGGGAGATGTGAAAGTGCACAAGCAGAGGCACATAGCCCAAGTGCAAGCCATAGTGGGGAGAAAGAGTTCTCAGCAGGATCAGGCCCCCGCGTCGCAGAAGAATAAGTCAGGAGACAAAGGGCCTGTAAATATTAGCCACAGGCAGATGTAGTTGACCTATTAGTAGCTGGATTGGTAGAGAAGAAGACAGAATGCCAGCCTAATGATGAACTTTTGGGGCTCTAGTGGCAGCTTCGCCCCAACCGAAGGCACACCCCTTTACCTTCAAAAACAGCAGAAAGAGGAGAATAGCCTGAGAGATATACATGGCTGACTTTCTCCAAGACGAGGAACTGAGCCAGAGTACCCAGTTAGCGTAGGAACTGGCTGACCTGAGGCCACATGTGGAATTGACTATTTACTGGTACCCCCACAATGTGCAACACATCCTGGCACTAGTTGATATGGGAGCAGACAGCACCCTCCTCTTTGGCAACCCAGACAAATTTAACAGACCTGAGGCTGCCATAGGGTATTATGGGGGCTGTCTCATTACAGATTGATGTGCCTCAGTGATTTGGGGAATCAGACATCTGCCTCCTAAGCAGTATTGTGTGTAATTATCCCCCATAACTGAGTATATCCTGGGGGTGGATGTATTGCAAAGATTGACTGTGCATACAACTATTGGAGAATTCTGGCTACGGGTGCATGTGTTAAAGACAATCACAAGAGGATATTCCCATTATGCTCCCTTACAACTCCCCCAAGCTACAAAAATTGTGATTGTATGGCAGTACAAGTTACCAGGGGGGGCATGAGGAAATTGGACAAATAATACTGAAGCTAGGAGAGGCCAGTGTAATCATAGCCCATTCAACTCTCCTGTATGGCCAGTACAAAAACCTGGTTTCCTGGTGCATGTAGTAGACCGCTGGGAGCTAAATAAAGTGACACTGCACTTGCATGCATCAGTACAAACATTTCGGAACTAATGGATCACCTAGCACATGAACTGGGACAGTTCCATCATGTTCTAGATTTGGTAAATGCCTTTTTCTCCATTAACATTACCCCTAGAAAGCCAAGAATAATTTGACCTAGGAAGGGCAGCAATGGACCTTTTTTTTATTGCCCCTAGTGGCACAGGATTCCACCTCTTGGCAGAAGCCTGAGGCTGTACAGTTGTTCCATGGGGGTGGGGGGACAGGCTGAAGGCCTTGCCCACCCCCTCATTAGAAAGGGTGGTGGGCACAAGTACTCATGGTAGTGTAGCTTTTAAGTAAGTAATCTCATCATGCTGGGCAGGCCCCCTTAGAGGAGGCAATAACAGAAATGCAGCGCACTTGAAGGTAACAGGAAGCTTTGAAGAATCCTGGCTATGATCAGAAGTGAGAGGAGCCTCCTCTTACTCCCTGTACCTAAATCCTTCGCCTTGTGGTGACACGAAGTCAGGGAGTGTCCCTGGCATGTGCAGGCTTCTCAGGAGCCATGGATTGCACTCCCAGAACCATAGGGGCTGGAACAGAAGGCCCAGTTACAACTAGACCCTTGGATAGCTGCCTGGTCCTGCCAGACACAGGTCATGCTTCCCCCTGGTTAGAATGCATAATTTTGAAAGGCACACAGGTTATAAGACTTTTTCTCCATTAACATTACCCCTAGAAAGCCAAGAATAATTTGACCTAGGAAGGGCAGCAATGGACCTTTTTTTATTGCCCCTTGTATTCTGTGGAGGATGTTCCTAACCCCTTACTTCCTACACAGGGTGCTTTGGTGTGGTATCATTACCCTGAAGTGGCCATCATTCCAGATTCCAGTCACTGTTTTCTTACAAGATGAGCATATCGCCTCCTGGAAGGGAAGGACTTGCCTATAGTAGTCTCTCTCTCTCTCTCTCTCTCTCTCTCTCTCTCTCTCTCTCTCTCTCTTGATCTGCCCTGTTCTGCTGTCCAGTCTAATGGCATGGAATAACCTGCCTTCCTGGGCACACGCCTTTGAGAGACTGGGCAACATCTCCCATTGCAGGGTCTGTACTGAGTTACCAGTGGAGACAGCTGAAGTCTCCTGTGATGAATCACCCCCACAACTTCAGACAATTGGACTATCTTACTAACCAGTAACCACAGTAGCCCAGAATGGAATGAACAACACCACATAATAGAGGACTTGTTGCACCGAGACCTTAATTACCCCCTCCCCTTATTGGGATATGCTGTCGAAAATGAATGGGGCTGGTTAACAGGAGAACGTGTAGAGCTTGAAGCATAGCACTTTTTGTATAGAACAGGTGAACTGGTCTGTAGCCAATCGAATCCCTGGATGGTTGCCCAATAAGTATGTTAGAATGTCACTGGATACCAACTGGTGATGGGATGAGTGGAAGCTAGCAGGGACCAAGCCCACTGATTTCCTCTCAAGCGGTTATCTCTGGGCTTGCAGACATTATGGCTGGCCATATCTCCCTGCCCACTGGACAGGAAGTTATACCTGGGGAAGGCTATACATACAGGGATGAACACTCCCAACTCTTCCCTATAAATCTAATAAATGGGACCTCATATCTCACTATTGGCACCATGTGTGTCAGGCTGTATGGTGGTTTTACCTGTTACCTTTGTTCATTCTGGGGGATAGTACTATAGATGTAGAGCCACAGGTAGAAGTCTTAGCCTAACGTGTTGCGGAAGATTTAAACATAATCCATCAGGCTCTTTCCCTTTTTTTTTTTTTTTCAGTACTGGGGATTGAACTAAGGGGCATTCTACCTCCGAGTTATACCCCCAGCCCTATTTTTTATTCTTTATTTTGAAACCGGGTCTCACTAAGTTGTGGAGTGCCTCATTAGGTAGCTGAGGCTGGCCGCGAACCCGGATCCTCTGGTCTCAGCCTCCCGAATGCTGGGATTACAAGCGTGTGCCACCACGCCCGGCTCGCTCTTTCCCTTTTAATGGACAAAACCACCCAGATGTAGAAGGTGGTTTTGCAGAATAGAATGACATTAGATGTGCACACTGTACCCAAGATAGAACATGTTCTCTTTTCCATGTAGAGTGCTGGAAAACACTCATACATTCCAGATCAGCAGCAGCAGGTACAGCAAGACTTAGTGGAGATGGATGCAGAGGTACAGGCTATTCAGGCTTTACAGAAGGATCTACTTACAACCTGGTGGAACTTACTGGGTCCTCCTAGAGATGGGTATTGACTATCCTCACCTGTGTGACTGGAAGACTAAGTTGCCTGTTTCGCAACTGCAACTGTTTGCTGTTGCAGTCTTTGGGCCCAATGCAATGCTGTCAGAGTCAAATCACACAGTACTACCACCCTGTAGGGGGCGAAATGTGGGGTACTAGAGGAAGTACAGGTCAGTGGTAAGGACATGGTCCCACTCATCCCATGCAGCTACAGATGTGCACTTAGTTATATAAGCATGATGAGGTAAATGCAATACACCTGCACACTTCCACACTGGCATGGACATGTGCCATTTTGCCCATTTTACCCTATATAAGGAACAGGTCTGTAGAATAAAGCTGCTGCTGTTGTTCTCCTGATGACAACTCTGCATGCTTTCTTCTCTCTGGTGATCTCACCACCAAAACCTTCCCTGCAACCACAGCTGGCCCCTGACATAAAATAACTCAGAAGAGATAACAGTTGAAGTTGGAGAGAAGAATATACTAGGAAAAATTTGAGCCAAGAGACTATTTCCTCCAAAACTTTCTCACTTCTATTTGGAGAAGCTTACATTTGATACAGTGACAGATTCAGAGAGTTGAGGAAAAGAGGAGTCACTTTCATAAGTCAATACCACAAGGCTCATGACCATAGCTGAATCTTTCCTCAATCTGAGAATCCCATAATAATAAACTCTATCTGAAATGCCAGGGACTTCAGGATTCACCTACCAACGTTATACTGAAATAGATGTGTACCTTATAGCTCTGTGCATATGGCATAATCATACATAAAATGAAATACTGAGTAATAATAATATTTTGAAAAGTATTATCATGCATTCCCCCCCTCAACTTGTTTTCCTAGTCCATTTCAGCAGTCCATATGGCTGGGAAGAGATCAGAATTTGGTGTAAAAAGAATATAAAGATAGATACCTGCCAACTTCTGCCTTGCCAAATATCATTATAAAGCAATAGTCAGTCAATTTTATTAAAAGGGGATTTCCCAGCTTTTCAGTATTCTTTGTGCTCTTAATAACTCAGTAGTACACTTGTAGGACCCTGCTCATGGCATGCTTCTGTAGGATGGAAAGGGTCCCCCTCTTCATGGGATGATGAAGCCACAGCTGGTTCTTATTAAGAGAAAGGGGAGACGTCAAATCACAGAAGTAAAGATGCACTCTCCTAGCCTGGAAGTTTTGCTAGTGATTGCAGCGAAATCAAGAAGGATTTTCTTATTCCAATCTAAAGTCCACAGGTGTATGAGATAAATTAGACAGCACCAGTAGGATTAAGAGGAAAGGGTGAAGGAAATGTTGGAGAGGGAGGAGAAGGTGTCAACTTGTTCACTACTTGGGATCCTGAAAACTGGTCACCTTTTTTGTTGTACCTGCATCACGTGAAAGCCAGGCCACAGAAGTTAGACTATTCCATGCTCAGAAAGTAGGCTGTGAAATTCAGGATACCAGCCGGGCGTGGTGGCGCACGCTTGTAATCCCAGCATTCGGGAGGCTGAGACTGGAGGATCCGGGTTCGCGGCCAGCCTCAGCTACCTAGTGAGGCACTCTGTAACTTAGTGAGACTCGGTTTCAAAATAAAGAATACAAAATAGGACTGGGGGTATAGCTCGGAGGTAGAATGCCCCTGAGTTCAATCCCCAGTACCGCAAAAAAAAAAAAAAAAAAAAAAGAAATTCAGGATCCCAGTGTGGTATTAATGCAAGTAGAACTGACAAGTTTGTTTTAGAAGCAGAACCTGGGATTAAGCCAATGGACACAGAGGCTTGAAGAAGATGTGGAAGACAGATACATGGCACTTGGTAGGAATGGGAGCTAAGGTGAGGCTGAGCCAACTTCTGTCTGCACATGACACACCTGAGTTCCACTAAACACAAGCTACTGTGAGGGCCAGAAAGGGTGGTTGTGTTCCAGAGGGCCATCATCACAAAGATTACAGGACCCTGTGCCCAAGGATACTGATCTTTCCCTACTCCCACAGGATAAACCAACTGCTCCCAGCTCTCGAGGCAGCACCTTCAGAAAAGACTCAACACTGCTACCTATGGAATTGACTCAGATTTTCAGAATGGACTCAGTTTAAAACTGAATTTAAACACACACACACACACACACACACACACACACACACACACACACACATTATAGGTTAGGTCAATTAATTTTGTCCCAAATTTGTGGGAGGCCTCGTTCATTATCCTTTCATCATGTTTCTCTTTGTGCTTTAGTTAGGGTGATTTCTCTTGACTGTCTCTAAATTTACTAATCTTGCTTTCCATTATCTCTAAATTCACAATGAATTCTAAGTGATTTTTAAAAATTGGATGTTTTTTAGTTTTGAAATTTTTATTTATTAAAAAAATAGTTATATCTCCTGAAATTCCCTAATCTCTTTACCAATTTTTGTTTCAAAATTTCCTACATATTTATATTATGTTTATTTTGGAGTTGTTTAGTAGTCCCAAAATCTGGTTTATATTTGTCTATTAACGACTCTTTTCTTTTGACTACAGATTATATTTTTCCTATTTGTTCATATGTCTGGTAATTTTTTATTGTGTACTGGGCATTGTATTAATAGGATACAGAGACTCTGGATTCAATTACCTTCCTCTGAAGAGTGTAACTTTTTTCTCTCATCAGGTAGCTTAATTATTGGCAAATCACCTAGTCCTGATTTGTAGTCTTTCATATTAAAATGTAGTTCTTCTGGGATTTTAATGAAAATTTTTATGTATTTATCAAGCCACTCTAACTTGACAGAAATCCAATTCCCAAATCTTGACTCTCCTATGGTGTATATTCACTAAATTCTCTGAATTGCCTTCTCCAGGCTCCCTGGTGAAGTTTAGGATTCAGCCAAAGATTTGAGTGGTGTTATATATAGATTTTGGGTTTTCTCTTCTGTAGTGCCCTCCTTTCCATAATTTCTTACTCTCAATATCCAGCCACCCAGGCAGCCCCAATTTTTCTCTTCTGGTTCCTCCAGCTAATAATATTTTGCTTGAGTTCTATCTGCCCTGGGCTGTTGACTGGGGAGTGCCATAGGGGAAAAGCACATATTTGTGAATTTTCAATACTGTGGCTCCCTGCTTTCAAAATTGAATGTCCTTTTGTTTTTGTTTTGTTTTGTGTTGTGTTATGTTGTTTTTGTACTAGGGATTGAACCCGGGGGCATTCTACCTCACAGCTACATCCCCAGTCCTTTTTAAATTTATTTTGAAACAAGGTCTTGCTAAATTGTTGAGGCTCTTGGTAATTATTGAGGCTAGCCTCAAACCTTCAATCCTGTCTCAGTCCTCCCAAGTACTGGGATTACAGGCGTGTGCCATCACACTCAATTGAATCTCCTTTAGGTTGCGTAAATTTTGTCAATTCTCAGTGCCTTCAAACAGTAGTAGTTTTTTACACCCAGATTTCCAACTGTTATCAGCAGGAGGGCTGGTCTGATACAACCTATTGAGTTATTACTAAAAGCCATAATGTCTAAAGTGGGAACAATCTTCAGTATAGAGACCAAGAAGGCATGGTAGGAGATAAGGTTAAAAAAATAATAAAAAGCTTAATCATGCATGGCTTTAAAGGACTTGGTAAGAAGGTTGACATTTATTCTAAGTATTATAAAAGCATTAGAGAAATTTCAGCAAACAAATAATTAAATTTTGTTTTAAGATTTGGTTAGTTCTATATGAAAATACTGTAAATTATAACACTAGTAGTTCTACAAGGAAATAGATGGTAAATTATACTATTAGCTAGTGCTTATTAAACATAACATGTATGTCTGAGGTGATAAGAGGTGACATAACAAACTTTATAGTGGAGAATGAAATGATGATTTACATAGGCAAGGATATTCACCAACTGATTCACTAGAAAGGAAAAGAAGGATAGCTATGGCTTTAAAAACTGAGATTGTTCTTATATCTGATGTACAGTCCCTCATTCCACTTATTTATTGAACACTTCCTAGTGATGCCTAGTACTATTCTAGGTACTATGGTTACAACAGTGAAAATACATGTTTTTTGAGGTGCAGAAGACAAGTCTATGTAATTTTGACTTTCTTAATTAGTATAGTAATTGAGCTCTTCTTTTGGTTTCTTAAATAGAGATCACATTTTAACCCCAAGGTATAGAAAAAATATATAATAGAAATAAGTCTTCAATCCATGAATTTCAATTTTACTAAATCAGTTACAATTTTAATATTACCAAAGATTATTTCTGACAGCAAGGACTATGTTTTGTTTTTTCTTGAAAAATGATGAGCTAAGGTTGTAGTTTATCTGCTAATGTTTTAGTCTCACTAAGAAGAGGAGACCATAAAATTGATTTAAACTAAGAAGAATCATGCTGTCAATTCCAGAATGAAAATCATGTGCCTGCTTAAAAAATTTTTTTTGTTTGTTTTTTTGATGGGTGTGTATATGTGCAGCTCAAAAGCCAATAGTCAAGTAATAAAGCTCAAAGGAATATTTACAGATTCATTGCATGCAAATCTGTTCTCTTGGTTTGTCAGGGAGTCTTGCTTAACTTTCTTATTTCAGAGCGAGCTCTTGGCTCAATTCAGAATAAACAGTGCACATCCATGTGGGAGCAATGAAGAGGAACTGCAGCATCTGGTATGACTTTAAAAATAACTTCCTACTTATATAACTGAGATTTCACCAAAGATCAATGAGATTTTTCACATCTTAGACCTAAGGAAATAGTTCCTTTGGAAGCTGTTGATTCATGTAGCACTATTGCTTTGAAAGAAAAACATTACTACCCAAAAATCAGATGTTAACAGAGGGTGGCTCTAGAGTCATAAGTATAGATTATTGAGATCCCAGTTTGTCTTCTCAGCTTCATTTACAACCATTAAGAGCCTTTTACTTTTAATTGCTTTCTTATTGATCTCATACCACCCATTTCTCCTAGTCTGTACAAAATGTTACCTAAAGTAAAGAGGGTAAGTTTGCTTCACAATAGAGCTGTCCACCTTAGGTACAACACAGAATGGTGCCTACCCTGTTATTGTTTCTAGATCACAATGTTAGCATGATGTTGTATGCTTCTGAGATAAAAGCCACTTTATTGCTTTCACAATTGAGCTGTGCTGCTTTTGAAATACAATATATAGAACTGTCTTTAGCTTCTCAGCTCTGGGGAACTGTGGAACATGCTGAAATCTGGACTTATTTGTGTCCCAACTTAAAAAACAAATCATCTGAGTTCTCTTTTAAACTTTTTTTGGAGGAAGTTTTCCTTCAATATGAAATTTTTATGCAGAAAGCCCTTCCTGAAAAATTCTGAGTTTTGTCATTTTGTAATAGATGTTCTGTCATCTCTGGTAAATAAGAGCTTAATAAATATTAGGTCTACAAGTGAATATACAAGTCTTATGCAGTACTTTTTGTAGGACAATGTATGGAATTAAAAAGTGAGTACTTCACATTCAGTTCATTTTTGTTTGGGAACAGAGTCTAGCTAGGTTACTGAGAGTCTTGCTACTGCGGAGGCTCATCTCAAACTTGCAATCCTCCTGTCTCAGCCTCTGAAGTACTGGTATTACAGGTGTGGGCCACCACACCTGAAACTATTCAACTGTCTTTAACAATCTCCATAGAATGGCTAACCACCTCTTTCCCCTGCCCTGTAAAATATCCCCTTAAACAACATATATAAGCTTCTAGTCTGTAAGCAGAAACGGGCTCCAACTTTTCACTGGAGATCCCCTCTGCAGCTTTTATCCTAATAAAGCCTGTAATGCTGTAGAGCCATCTACCTTCTCCTTCCTCTTTGGAACTTTCAAGGGTATACAAACTTGCTACTCCCATGAAATGAGTCTACAGTTCAAGAGTCATTGAAATACTGGAACTGATGTATATTCTAAAAGAAAAATTTATAGAGGTCCACTGGCACATACCATTAATAATAGATATGGAAAAGAAAAGGAGAAAGCACATATTTTAAAGGCTGTAGTGATACTCAGCATATGTTAGTGATGTGCTAGTCTGCCATGTGGTCATTAGCAGTTGATTTAGCTGTTGTGGTTGTTTTTAATAACTCCTGTCCCTTTTGAATTCTAGGAAAATAATTTTTGTATCCTAATTGGCCATCTTCCCCTTCTTTCTTTGAATTATTCAAATTTTACTCATTTCTATACCCCCAAATAATCAAATTACTGTGCTAATAAAAACAGACTGCATGTATTTAGGCTGCAGACTCTACCATCTTGTATTACAAGAAACACTATTGCTTTCCTAAATCAGAGTAAGTGTAATGAAGAGTTTTTTTCATGAAAAAGGAAATAGACTCTGAAAATTTTTAGAAAAGCATTATGCAATATGGAAAAAATAGGCAAGCAGTTAAAGACATAGATTTGATAAAATACTGATTGGTGTTAGCTTGGAAAACTTCTTCCACCTCTCTTCAATAAACATAACTAATACTAATTTAGTTTTGGCTATTTAATATATGCATTTTGTGTGCCCAGAATTCTGATGGCGGAATACAGATATAGTTAAAATTGGGATCCATGATGCTTTGTTTAAGCCAGACTCAAATTTAAATGTTCTCCATATGACTGGCTGTGCAAAATACTGTTTGATTTGGCAGATTCTCCATAATGTTCTTAGAACCTTGCTAATTGCAAAATGGTAGGATAGATCTGTTAGCCATGAAGCTGACTATGAGATTATTGTATGAAAATTAACTACTGGGAAATAACTAACAGTAACTTTGTCATTAAATTGCAGGTGAGCTGGGCAGTGGTGCACATGTGTAATCCCAATACTTTGGAGGCTGAGACAGAAAAATCAGAGGTTCAAGGCCAGCAAGCACATTGTAACTTAGTGAGATCTTGTTTCAAAATAAAATAGACACAGAAAGTGAAGGGGCATATGTTTCCTGTCATACATGGAAGCTAGAAAGTAATTGACATATAAGTGGAACTTTAGATAAAGGAGGAGAAATCCCAGTGGAGCCATGGGGTATATCTAGAAGGGGGGAGAGGAGGGAGAATTAATGAAGGAAACATTTCCATTAATGTTATGTACACATGTGAAATTATCAATACTAATCTCAATATTATGTATAGAGAATGGGAAGGAATGGAGAGAGAGCTGGGAGGAAGTTCAGCAAGTACTGTGTACATGTAGATCCCTATCACTCTGAAATACATTATGATGTGAGACTACAGTGCACAAAAATTATATATGAAGAGTACTATGAATGCCTAGAAAATTGTCAATTCCAATCTCAGGGACTTGTGGAGTGATGATGATGAGGAGGAGAAGGATCTGATGGGGAGGGCAACAAGAGTTGTGTGCATGTACTTTTTGACACTCTGTACCCTAATATGATGTAAAACTACAGTTCACCCAAGAAAAGTAAGTTTAAAAATAAAATACAGCTGGGGATGTAACTCAGAGGTAGAATGCCCCCACACATACACACAATTGCATATCAAGCAGAAATTCTCCGTGCCGACCCAATCCAATTTTTGTAAGTCTTCTTCACTCAAGGCAGATTGTCTTCTTGTTTCATCTTCTTCCTGATTACCTGATGCCCACTCTCAAAGCAACCCTCTAAACCTTCCAAATCAATATTCTATATTCCTGATGTGTGCAAGGCTCCTTGGGGTTATTTTGAATCCATTTCTTCCACTCTGTGCCTTTATGGAAGGAGAAATTGGAGACATAATGAATTCTTTCTTTGCATCTTACTGTTTCTATATTTTCTCTGTCTGATGAAAATTTGCCATCTCAGCAAATACAATACAATTTTCAAAGTCAAACCAAATCTAGCATATTCACACATGGTAATTCCTTTCTGAAAATTTCTTCTATCCTTCAATTTGTAACAGGACGTTCTGGTTCAGTCAGTGCTGGGTTCATCAATGCTATTTGTGTGTGATTTGACAGACTCCATCTACTTAGTCCCTATCCCAGAGGTAATTTTTTCTTTGTGTTCTAAGCAGGCAAAGACTATTTAGCTTTCAAAGAATCCTTAGGGAAGCATTGAGCTCTCGGGAGAAATATTCCTTTATGGAAAGGAATGATCTGTCAGGAATGGCTGTACTCAGCAGTAAGCTCTAGTAGTGTTTGACACTTCATATTAAGAACCTGCATGTAGAGGAAAGGTGACGGAAGGGAATAAAGGTATTCGAAGGAACTGTATCCCTAGAGTCACCAGCCCTTTTGCTCCAGTGCTAAAAAGAGACAAGATGAGGAGCCTCCAGAGTGAGTAACAGTGAAGGGAAATGCTTTATGTTAGTGCATGTCAGACTTTCACTAGAATGGGAATCACCAGGAGAGCTTGTTACTGAAGAATCCTGAGATTCTCATTCTATAAATTCAGAATGCAGCCAGAGAATTTAAATTTTAATAAGTTCCCAGTCATGCTGATGCTGAGATCTATGAACTGCACTTTGAATAGTTTTACTCTAAAGCAATGACTCTCAAGTTTTATTGAGCATCAGAATTGACTAGGGCTTTTTAAAATGCAGATTTCTGGACCCAGGGATTCAGACTTGGGAAAACTGGACTAGGGCCCTGTGATCTACATTTCTAGCAAATTTACTGGTCATGTGACATGCCAGTTCCCTGGGCCACACTTTCAGAACCACTGCAGGGAGGTACAGTGTGGGCCATCACCACAATGCAGCGAGTTTCTCAATTGGGGTTTTAGAGCATAGTCAGTCTGGAGATAAGCTGAGAGGGTGAGACACTCCAAGCAGTAGCAGTCACATTAAGGTTCTGGCAATCCAGAGATTACTGAAGACATCTGGAGATATTGCATCTTGCTCAATAAAAGACAAATTTTATTTGAATCTTACAGAACAGGATAACTTCACCTGCCTCTTAGTTTATAAAATTTCGAATAGTGAAACTGCAGTGTTCCAGACATGACTGATTATGTGTAAGAAAATTTCCCTTCTGGGGATTCTCAGAATGGCATTACAAGATAAAAGGCTGAGTGAGATGTTCCTGTCACCACTGAGCATGAATAAATGGGTGGGCTAGGGGATTAAACCCTTACCTTACTTAGGTTCTCTGAGTAAAGAAGAGGATGAAAGGCATTGGGCTGGATGGTATAATGAGAACAGTTATACTTGACACACTGCTGAAGAACTTCATTTTCCATTTTGAAGTGTGATGCCTGCCCTTACCTCTTATTACCAAAATGTGGAGACTGGAGTATTTTCAGCATCTCAAGGGAGTTACTCTTAGAAAACTTCAAAGCAAATCTCTTCTCTTAGAAGTAATCTATTCACATGCAATTCAATTCAGTCTCAGAAATGAATGTCCCCAAGGGAACTCGGGGCCCAAATCTTCCACTGGAATAAAACTTCTTTCTGGGGCAGGGACAGTCCAAAAGGGATGCTGAGAGTCAGCCCATCATGGAGATGCCTGCTCAGAATCATGTGGTAAGAAACTTTGTATGTCCTCCTAGTATTCAGAATGGCCTTTTAGTAGGATGGATTCTCACCATCTCATTGCCATTTTCTTTTCCTCCTATGCTGAGAATCCTAGCTAACCTTCTAGATAAGAGTATGCTGAATTCCTTAGGGACACTGGGGCCAAGTAAAGGTAATTAAAAACTGGATTTGAGCCTGGTGCATTAAGATTGTAGTAATAGATCCCATCCCCTGGGAGTTTCCATCAAGTCAGATTTTCTGTTTACCTCAGGCCCTATATTTTTCTCTTGTGGGAAACCTTGAAGACATGGTTAAATGGTTGAGCACAAATGTTTCTTCTTGCTGGATATACCTCAAGGAGTATTTATGTCTTCTCATCTGTGGTAAGTTGGGTCACCATTCCATACATGAAGAACACACATCAGTATCTTATAGAAGAAGACATGATTATAATTAGATCCCATCTGTAAAAATTTTTCAGGAGCTAGGGGAACATGCCAACTGTAGCTTAAATGTGTTTACTTGAAATCAATGATTAAAAATTTTTCCACAGTTGGGACCGCCTCTTGCTAAATTGAGACTTGGAATTTTAGGAACTAGAAAGCTAATATTCTGTTTCCAAAAGCATGCCCAGAGAGAATGATTGCTTGAATCAAATATATCACTATTAAAATGATGAAAATTCTGCCTTTTGGTTCATTACTCTCTTGGAGGATATTGAATTTAAAACGCATCACATTTGACCTTCTTTTAAGGATCTAAAATGAAGGAAATATATTTAAATAAATACAAAGAAGTAATCAATGAAAAGAAGATAGAATGGTCTTGAGTAAAACTGACATGATTTGCATTTAAAATACAGTTCACTTTAGTTCAACAAACAATTGTTGAATGTAAATTCTAGGTATTGGTGATACAAAGATGAATAAAACATCGTTCCTATTTTTAGTTGATCCCAGCTAAGAGGTGAGAAGAGTTAATGTAAACAAACAATTCATAGGAGGTAGAATGTAGTAGTGGGTAATGCATAGAATTTGGAGCATGGCAAATTTTTATTACAATCCTAGTTCTTGGTTTAACATTGTGGTGTTAAATAAGCCAGTTTACTTTTCCTAAAAAAAAAAAAATTGTTTTATCATCTCTGACACAAAGTAGGCATTCAGTAAATGGAGGTTAACAATAATAATATATATATATATATATATATATATATATATATATATATATAGTATAGAATTAATATAGCAAAGAGAATGATTGGGGTGACCCAGGAAAGCTTCAAAGGAGAGGTTGATATAGGAATAGGAGTTTACCCAATAGAAAGTATTTGTAAAAGAATCCTGGGTTGAGAAAATAGTACTGTTAAAGGCATAGTGGATAGAAACTCTAAAAACTGATAATTGCTTAATATTGTTGCTTTTGTTAGTAATATTTCTGCTACTATAAAAATTACCTGAGACAGCCAAATTATAAAGAGAGAAGGTTTATTTTGGCTCACAGTTCCGGAGGTTTTAGTCCATGATCAGTATTCCCTTTTGCTTTGGGCCTTTGACAGCATATCATGGTGGGAAGGACATGGTAGAGCAGAACCACTCATCTCATGGAACGAAAATGAAAAAGGGAAAGAGAAAGAGACCAGATCAGGGTAGCACAATTGCCTTTAAGGCACACCTCTAATGACTTAAGGACCTCTCACTAAGCCTCACCCTTAAAGTTTCCACCACCTCCCAAGTCTAACATATGAAACTTTGGGGGGCATTCCATATCCAAACCATAACACATAACACTTTTGCAGGATTTTTTTTTTTCTTTTTCTTTCTTTTTTTTTTTTTTTTTTTGTAGTACAGAGAATTGAACCTAGAGCATTCTACCTGTGAACTACACCCACAGCCCTTTTTATTTTTATTTTTAAACGGGATCTCACTGGATTGCTGAGAGTCTTGCTAAGTTGCTGAGACTATCTTCAAACCTGTGGTCCTTCTGTCTCAGGTGCCCAAGTACTGGGATTATAGGTGTACACTACCACACCTGGCTCCTTTGCAGCCATTTTGAGGAAAGTTACTTTGTGATAAGGCTGGAGAAGAGACTGGGACTTTTCTTTAGGAACCTATACTCTTATAGGAATTTTGGACTTGGTTTTTCAGGCTAGAGAATGAAGATATGCTTATTCTTTAAAATAATTTTCCATTTCAGTTTTGTTTTATTTTGGTTTCTGTCCTCCAAAGTTTAAAAATAGACATATTTCACTCAAAACTCCATATTTCTTGCTTAGTTTTGAAAAATTTGCCATAATGAACCTATTTTTCTCACGACAACAATTGGTTAGAGGTGAGTAGTGGCTGCCCTCAGGGATAGGCATGTCCTTTCTTTGAAGGCATTGTGGAAACTCAGGGAGTTAAATAGGTCCCTAGACTGTCCTTATCTTGTCCCACTATGCTTAAAGACAGGGAGACCAGGAATTGAGAAGCAGTGATCGAATAAGATACCTTCCAAAACTAGGTTAATGGAAGAAGGGTTTGTAATGCTACACAGCTTTGTAAAGAGACAGATACATTTCAAACAAACAAACAAACAAGCCGGCCTGGTGACCACATGCATGTAATCCCAGCATTTGGGAGGCTGAGACTGGAGGATTCGGGTTCGTGGCCAGCCTCAGCTACCTAGTAAGGCACTCCACAACTTAGTGAGACCCTGTTTCAAAATAAAGAATAAAAAATAGGGCTGGGGGTATAGCTCAGAGGTAGAATGTCACTGAGTTCAATTCCCAGTACCACAAAACAAACAAACAAAACTCCTGTAATTCCAGTGTTTGGGAGTCTGAGACTGAAGGATCACAGGTCCAAGGAGAACATGAGTAACTTAGATCCTGTTTCAAAATAAAAATAAAAATAAATAGATAAATTTGTGCTGGGGCTGTATCTTAGATGTAGAAAACAACTAGCATCAATCCCCAGTACCACAAATAATGATAATAATAATAATAATAATAATAATAATAATAATAATAGCAGCAATAATGGTAATAATAATGAAAATAATAATAAATATTACTTTGGAAATAGGAAATATGAATCTCATAGAGAGACTTGGTGACTGTTACTGGCTGGAAGTTAATCTTTGCAGGGTAAGGATTTTTTTTAAAGATAACTTTAAAGAACAACAATAAAAATAAATAAAACCAAGCTACAATACAAAGTAGATAATCAAACCCAATGTCATTTCTTTCTTCTTCTCAGAAGTGTAAATTTATTTTTTCCTTATAACCAGCTGTAGAAGGAGATAGGGACTTATTCCGCACTCAAAAGCAGCCACCCTAGCATACAACTGGGAGACCATAAAGATTTCCAAGGCCCAAGAGGCCTAATAATTGCTGGAAGAATGTCTACTATCCAAGAAGGAAAGAGAAGAGAAAGTAAAGCTCCAAGCACAAGAGTGGCAAGAAGAAGATAGCCTGGGGGAAAAGGAGAGAGTCCCCAGGGAGACTCTGTCATCTGAGGAATGTCCTTGTGGAGACAGACTGAGGGGCTAAGAAAGGACCCTTATTGCTCATTTATAAGAGATTAGATAAAATAAGGGATGCAAGGTGATTCAAAGTCCACCCAGACCCTACTTCACCACTCTTCTTTACATTTGGGTTCACTGGTGAGGAAGAAGGTAAATCCCCCCACTCCACTCTGAAATGTCAGGCATTTCCACCTTTCCTGGGCAGCAAAGGGAGATACCTGTGGACTGCACTCAGCCAGGGAATGAAGGAGTTACTTCCCTGATCATCTTTTTCCCTCCCTAGAAGAGCACCACATATTGCTTTCACCATGAGCTGAAGATAACATGCGTGGGTTGCACACATATATCATTGGTTGCAGAGTACAGGGTGAAGTGAGATGTGTTATGTACAAGACTGGATACAGTGGGATCAGTTAGAAGGCTTCAGAAATAGTTAGAAAAAGATAAGGTCCTGAAGGAAAGCTTCAGAGCAAAGAGAGAAGGAGATAATACCATGGTATTTCTTCTCTTTAGGACTTTGCATATTCTTCTTTTTCTACCTGGGCTGCGTCACTCTTACCCACTCAAAGTTTGTGCCGTCTCCACTGCAAAGACTTCCACAAGAAGATTCTGATATGTCTTCTTTCCTGCATTCTTTCTAGCCTGTAAGTAACTTAATTTTAGTAAAATCATGTTAAAATTAACAGTAGACTGACTGACTGCTCACCAGAAGGTAAGTTCCTTAAGCCTCAGACACAGTTGCCTTTGAGCCCTGTGACACCTACATCAATATGACACAGTTATTAGGACCAAGAACAAAGGCCACCTGTGTCAACATGAGTTAGTATTTTGTTCCAGGAAACATTTGCTGAAGAAAGATAAGACAGTAAACCAATAAATAGTTGCACTATTTGCCTCAGGTAATTTCTGCAAATCAATTTATCTGAGATAACAGTCTGTACACCTAGGCAATCAGCTCATTTATCAAATAGTAGTTTATTTATCAAGCCTCTCATTTTGCTCTGATGACCAATCATAAAAAATCATGTCATTACAATCACTCTATCTTAATCAATTTTCTGCTTTGAAAGGTCACTCTTAAACTACTTCATCCAGACCCCCAAGTTCTATAAACACCTCTTCTATGACACTGCTAGACCACCAAGATGGTGTTCTCCCAGACTGCCATGGGAGGTCATCTGGTATTGATTTTTTTTGTATATTCAACATCTTGCTGTCTGAATCCAGCCTAGAACATAGTAGCACTTAATAAATATTTATTGAAAAAGATAGTTAAGAGAGAAAATCAACATGACATAATGTGTTGATTGGGTGTGGGCAGATAGGAAAAAGTCAAGATGCTTCCAAAGTACTAACTGTTAACTCGTGTCATCACTTAAATAGATGGAAAAAAAAGTATATTTTCAGTGAGAACATAGCAAGAAACATGAGAACTTGAGATTTCTGAGATGTACAAATAGAGATGTCCAATTTTATGCTCAGTAATGGCTTCAGATATAAAATTTATGAAGAGATTGGGAACATGGTTTTGTGGTTGTTTGTTTTGTTTTTGTAGTGCTAGGAATTAAACCCAGGGGCATTCTGCCTTCAAGCTATACCCCAGCCCTATTTTATTTTTTGTTTTGAAATAGGATCTCTCTAAGTTGCTGAGGGCCTCACTAAATTGCTAAGCCTTGCTACAGATTTGTGACCCTCCGGTCTCAGCCTCCCAAATACTGAGATTATAGTCATGTGCCACCACCCCTGGCTGGGAATATGTGTTTTTGTTTTGTTTTGTTTTTTAATCAGTGTTTCTTATAGTGTAATCTCTAGACCAACTGCATCAGCATCAACTGGGAACTTGTTTGGAAATGGAATTCTAGGATAAGGCAGAGCCACTGACTTGAAAACTTCAGGGGCTAACTTCAACTATTGGGTGTTTTAACATGTCTTTCGAATGATTGTATGTATCATACAGTCATTATCTTAGAGATTAATCAGAAAAATCAAGTCCAAAGACAAGAGACTTGAATATATTAAAAACAAAACAAAACAAAAATAAAACAGAGCCTGAATTTATCCAAACTTCTGGTGATATGCTTACTAAGACATGCTAGATGCTAGTACTGCACTCTTTGCCTGTGAGATCTTCCCTAACAGGAAGACCTGAAAGGTTGTATATCAAAGCAATTAAACCTTTTACTTATTGCATTTGAAAACTGACTATAACACTTTCTACGTGGGTGCTTTAGGGATCAGATTATTTAATCATTCTGAGTTTTCTAATTTTTCATTCTGTAGAATGAGAGTACCAATAGTACCCACCATATTGAGTGTTCCTAATGATTAAATGTGTTAATATGTCAAGTGCATAAAACTGTAATGTATTTGGTGCTTGTAAAACTTTTATTTAGAAAACACTTGTTCTTTTACCTGACTAAATAAAAATTTCATGTCTTTACCAGTTCATTTCAATTCTCTGAACTGTTAAGAGCCTTTACTGGTTAGCCATAGCATTAATGATATGACATTGCCTCACCCATCAGAGGTTTTCAATCAATATATTAATTGAACAAATGAGTGCTCCAGTCCTCATTTCTTTATTTCCTCTCTGAATTTTATAGCTTTCATTTTGGCACAAATTATGCCTTGTATTTATGTCTTTCTTCCTAATTACATTATCAGCTCTTAGAGGGAAAGTATTAGCCTTGTTTGTCTTGTTCACCTACACAGCACCTGGCAGTGTGGACTGTGTGACGGGCTTTTAGTAATCATTTATATTAAAACAAAGAACTCTACTATTATTATTAGCAGTAGTAATAGTGTTATTACTGTGGTCATGAGTCCACTTACCCTACTAAGTTTTTGCAGTTTATTATGTTCTCCATCTCACAATAATTTTCATATCTTAAACTACTGCTGCTTTCTCCCAAGGGTCCTAAGATGAAAAGAACAGAGTTTCTTTCTTATTTCTGATGTCAGGCAGTAAGATGGCTCTTATTTTGAGTCTCATGTCAACCTCATAAATTCAGTCTACTATTCCTAAAATCGTTTCCTGAGCCAAAGCTAGGGTATTACATCTGACCTGTTACTCTTAAACCAGAATAATGGTGCACTATATATCGCTCTCTAGAAATACATCTTTAGGACTAAGACATGATGTTTTTTATCCTCTCTGTAGCCCTATTTTCACCAGCAGCTGCTTTCAGCTTTCCTTTAGGCTTTTCAATAATCTTACTACCTTATGCAGTGTTGAGCTAAAATTCTGCTGGCGCAGAGAACTAAAAATGTCCCTTCTTAAGTATTTGTAAAATACCTTTAAGCATACAGAAAATTAGTGTACTATGTATAATGAAATATAGCAAAAAGATCTGAACCCACCTATTTGGAGCCAAACAGATCAAAATCAAAATTTTAGCTGTTATTAATTCTTCTGGCCTTGATAAGCTATTTAGCACACCTAAACCTCTGCTAACTCATCTATAAACAAGGACATAAATATTCACAGTATGGCATCACATGAGGAGATCAATACGACAAGTTACATATAATTCTCAGGATGTTGAAGGTACTTAATAAATGGTGATTATTATCACAAAATAAAGGAAAATGAGAAAAGTACTGTAAATCTCAGAATTTAGATTAATTCAGAGTCTACATGTTGATGTCTACAAAATATGATCTCTGGTATTGAGAACAGGATATTCTGTTTAAATTCTGTTTAAAAGTAGTCCCTTCAAGCCAGGCCTGGTGGCGTACACTTGTAATCCCAGCATTTGGGAGGCTGAGACCTGAGGATCCAGGTTCGTGGCCAGCCTCAGCTACCTAGTGAGGCACTCCACAACTTAGTGAGACCCTGTTTCAAAATAAAGAATAAAAAATAGGGCTGGGGGTGTAGCTCGGAGGTAAAATGCCCCTGAGTTCAATCCTCAGTACCGCAAAAAACAAACAAACAAACAAACAAACAACAACAACAAAAACCCCACAAAGAGTAGTACCTTCAAATTTCAAATTACTTTACTTTTAATGATCTCCAAATAAGATCCCCTAATTAAGTATAACTAAAGAATGTCTCTTGAACAGTAAGTGGGAATCGCCTGCCCTTCTGCCCCAAGAGGCTGCTCACTGTTCCTATGTGACTTGGTACACCCGAAATTCTCCCAGCCCACAGGCAAATGCTGGTCATGGCTGACTATTCACCAGGCACACCTCAGTACCTCCTCTAGGAAACCTTGAGTGTCCTTTCTCCAGGGTCTGTCAGGAATAGTTAGTTGTTCTCCCCAAAAGCTCTTTTAATTTTTTTTTTCAATAAAACTCTATAGGGGTCAGTGAGAAAGTGGAAATTCAATGACAAAGTTTTTCTTCTCCAGGACATATGCATTCAAGAGGAAGACAGAAAAGTCTTTGTAAAAATCTTGTCTAACAAGGAGGGGGCTAAAAAGGAAAAGGAAAAAAACCTCTTGCAGTATGTTTTCAGTCTCCTCCCACACCCTCAAAGTCATGAAGAAATCAAATGCTAGAACAGACAACAAAATCAATGGTCAGAGCAGAAATTTACTCCCAATGAGAAAAATTTAAAATAAGTAAGCTTAGAATTTTAAAAAAGTTGAATGAAGTATGGTTTTCAGTTTTAAAAAGCAAAAAATTATTAGTCAACATAGACAAAAGTGAAATAAACAACAGGTAGATATGAAATAGATTTGATTATAAATCTTAGAAGTGAAAATATAGTCATTGAAATAAAATATATCAGTTACCTGTGTAAGAAACTATGTAAGTACTTTAGTTATCTAGTGTAAGAAACTATCCCTAAAGTTAGTAGTGCTAGACAATAATGGTCTTCTCTTGATTCTGGGTCAGAATCTTGGGCATGTTCACATGGGTGCATTGGCTGCGGTATCTTTAAAAAAACTTTTATTGCACATTGTAATTGTGCATTAGAATGTGAGTCATAGTGATACTTTCATATATGTACATGACATTATTTGGTCTATTTCCTTACCTATCCTTCTTCTTTCCTTCCCCTCTTCCTTCCCAACCCCCTTCCATAACTCCTCTGATTTCTTTCCTAATTTTCATAATGTCTGAAAGGAAATGCCTTTCAGGAAAATGCCCCTTCCTTCTTCTTCTTTTTTTTTTCCCTTCCTTTTCTCTCTCTCTCTCTTTTTCTCTCTAGCTTTCACATTTGAGAGGAAACATGTCACCCTTGATTTTTCTGAGTCTGGCTGATCTCACTTAGCATGATATTCTCTACTTTCACCCATTTTCTTGCGAATGACAGAATTTTGTTCTTTATGGCTAGGTAAAACTCCCTTGTGTATAAATGCCCCATTTTCTTTATCTATTCATCTGTTGGCAGAAACCAAAGTTATTTCCACAGTTTGGCTCTTGTGAATTGTACTGCTATAAACATGGCTATGCATGTGTCACTATAGTGTTCTGACTTTAATTCTTTCAGAAAGATACAGAGAAATGGTATAGCTGGGTCATATGGTGGTTCCACTTCTAATCTTTTAGGAAACCTCCTCCCTACTATGATCTCCATAGTAGTTGTAATTAACTTACAACCCATCAACAACAGTGTATAAGTATTCCTTTCCCCCTATATCCTTCCAGCATCTATTATTATTTATATTCTTGATGATTGCTATTCTAACAGGAGATGAAATCTCAGTGTAGTTTTGATTTGCATTTCCCTATTGCAAAGGATGTAAAAACTTTTTACTGTATTTGTTGGCCATCTATATTTCTTTTTTTGAGAAATGTCTATTTAGTTCAATTGCACATTCATTAATTGGGTTATTTGTTGTTATTAATTGGGTCATTTTGATGCTATTAATTTGGGCTATTTAGATGTTAAATTTTTCAAGTTCTTTATATATTCTGGATATTAGTCTTCTGTCAGCATAATAGTTGGTAAAGATTTTATCCCATTCTGTGGTCTCTTTTTTTATATTCTTGACTATTTCCTTTGCTGTGTAGAAGCTTTTTAATTTGGTGGCATCCATTTTTTAATTCTCAGTTTTATTTCCTGAGTTTGAGGGGTCTTACTGAGGAAGTTGTTTCCCATGCTTCTATATATTTGAGAGTTGGTTTTATGTTTTCTTCTAGTAATTGCCAAGTTTCTATTCTAATCTATTTTGGATGCAGTTCATTGGTGGCTGGGCTGGGCTAGAAAATTCTAGAAGTCTCCTTTCACATTCCTCAGAGTTTCACTGTATGGTTTGTTTTTCTCCATATCATATCTCATCATTCAGTAGTTGTGCTTCTTTAAGGCACAGTGACTGATTTTCTTGAGAGACTCTGAAATCAACAGTGCCAGGCATCTTACAGGACTGGAACGAGCATAGTGCTGATTCTGCCACAGTCTATCGGTCAACCAAATCATAGGATTGACCTAGATTCACGACGAAGGGACATAGACTCAACCTGTCACTGATATGAATGGCAAAGTCTCATTGCAAAACTCATGTGAGGTGCGGGTGTTGTTATCATCTTTGTAAGCATATGCTACTATAATAATAGACTGAATAAACCTTTTCAGGAAAAAATGATGAATAAGAAGATATTATCAAAGAATGGACGTAGAAAATAGATTTTAAAAGACAAACTAAATGAAGGAGCAGTAAAAAGAGTAGATTGATGGGAAGAATAGAGTTGAGGGACTGATAAAGAGGGAATATTTAGTGAGATAGTTGCTATAATTTTTCCAAACCTGAAGAAAATAATGAATCATAACATCAAGGTGACTCTGAAGAACAAATAAAATAAATAATAATAAATATATATCCGGAAATACCACCATCAAACCACAAAATGTCAAAGTAAAAAAAAAATGTTTAAGGCCAATACACAGTTACCCTGCAATAGAATGAGAAATAAAATTTAAATTGATAGGCTGCAGAATGTAACAGAATATTTTCAATGTATACAGAGAAAATAATCTTCAATTTTTAATTTTATATATAGCTAAGCTATAAATCAAGAGTGAGGCAAATGTATGACATTTTCAGACACTATAAGCCTTAATGAATTTATGACCCACAACCCCCTAGTTGCAAGATGGAAAATGAACAAGGGGTATAAGAAACGGTGACATAGAAATTGAAAAAATATGTTGGCAAATTTAATTTAATGTACTTAAAAAAGAAGCCTAGCATTTAACAAAGTTCTTGTTGATAAATTCTAAAAATAATAATATGGGGTGGTTGGTGATGTTAAATATTGTTAGTGTCTTTGCTACTGTCAGAAGGAGAATCCAGATGTGGAATGATATAGACTTTATTAGTGTAATTTATCATTAATAATAAATGTTAAATATAAATTAAGATTAAAAACAAGCCCATGTTTGTGCAGAAATATAGAGTACTTTAAAAATAAGCCAAAGCCAAGGGGCTTTAAATAAAAGAAATGCAGTTATCAGAAAACAGAAAAAAAAAGATGATAGAAATAAATGCAAATAAATCTCAATAATATAAATGGATTAAATTCATCTATTAAGGAATGATAGATTAGAACTTTAAAATCAGTTTATGCTGCTTATGATACAAAGTGAATTATAATTTATAATGTGGAAAATATAATTTAAAGCTGAAGGTATTAAAAGAAATAGTGTCACTACCTAATAATATAATGAACAGGCCATGAAGAAGATACAATATTTTTCTTTCATTCACAAGACATACAAGGCCCAGAAAGATGATTGGACAGGCCCATAATCATGGTGACAGATTTAAAGATATTCCATCAGAAGTGAGTAACTTCTAACACAAGTGGATTGTTCTTAACAAGTGCTGGAACATAGTCTGTTGAATTGAACTGAATGAACTTTTGGGACTTACCCTCATCTAAATCAGGTAACAATAGATTCATACACTCTATGTTTTAAGAGTCAGTAAATGGAAACTGATTCCAAGTAGTGACAGAATCTGCGGCTTGCTGGGCCCAGAGAACTTCTTCAGTCCTTCATAGAGCTTGCCCCAACATTTTCATTTTGCACAAGCAAAGGTAAGTATTTTACTTCAACTGTTTGGAAGTTGGAAGAATGGATATTTTAGGTAGGATGGAGATTTTAGTTGATATGAGCAATTTAGGTAATAATTTTCCAGTTTTCTGTCTGTTACTGAGGCAGAATTCATCTTCTCAGAGGTTCTTGAGGTCAGCAGATGTAGACTATTTTCATGTCTGAACCCAGTGTGGCTGTGATGTTCATTGTTAAGAAAGGCCAGGCTAGAAATAATTTCTCCCTTGGGTAGAATATTCAATGATCCAGAAAAGCAGTTATCTAACATTCTATCTTTGTCTGTGTCTTCAGGACTAATTTCTGATAGAAGGTCCATGAAAGAGGCAGTGATCTAAAGGTAGGACCTGAAGTGGAGTGAGACAGAGAATTTTCCAGCATATACTTAGTAGAAAAGAGAACTTGAGAAGCTAACCCAAGCCTGACAAAAGGCACTGGAGCTGAAGAGTAGAAATGTCATTATTTCCAGGAGAATTAAGCTAAATACTATTATCATCTAATTTCTTCTTAAGCTTAAACAACGATACAACAACAGCAACAAATCTCGGTGTGAAAGCTCTTCCTATTCATTGTCCTGCGTTTATAGTTGTTGTTACCAAACTATTTGAGGGAAAAGAATCTCTTTTTATTAATGATCTTCAAAGAAGGAAAGTTCATAACCTTTCTGGGTAAACTATTCCAGAGTTGAGCAATGATTGCTTTAGACAAAGAAGAACATTACATATATAAATAACTGACAGTAAAATTGAAGTCTGTGCCCTTTTGTTCTATGCTTGATAGATGATCCTAGTTCTCAGTATTATAAAACTTCATGTATGTGACAATTGGCACTAGAACTGGACTTAAAATTATTAGGGGAATGTCAATAGGAAATTTAGATTCTGTAAAGTTTACTGTGGTCTTTCCAATTACTCGTAGGTGGTTAATTTAGTCATTTGGGTGGCAGAATCACTATGTCTCTATCTGTATGTAATTTTGGTGTGTCACAGAGAATAGGATGACCTACATTCATGCAAATATAGTAATAGCATAATTAACAAGCTTTCCTGCTTTCTCTACCCCATGATAAATAATCTAGCTTATTATTTTTTCTGCCAAAGACTTTATTTCAAAATCTTTAGTCAAACATGAGATTTTGTAGATGGGAAACATTGGTAAAATCACCTGCACAAATCTCATAATTTTTCAGTCGAGGAGTTCCAATAAGTGAAAGAGCTAATATAGGACAAAAAGTAGAAACTTGACATCTGATCCTGAGGGGTGTGTATGTGTGTGTGTGTGTGTGTGTGTGTGTGTGTGTGTGTGTGTGTGTATTGAATTTAGGGGCATTCTGCCTTTGAGCTATACCCCAACCCTATTTTTTATTATTATTTTAAAACAAAGTCTTACTAAGTTTCTGAAGCCCTCACTCAATGTTCTGTTTCAGTCTTCCAAGCACTGGGATTATAAGCATGTGCCATGCCACCACAGCCAGCTCAGTCCTGTGCTTTTAACACCTCTTCAATACACGGTTCTGTCTCTTCTCCTATACCAGGGATTTCTCAATTAGGACAATTGCTGGAGATTTCTTCAAAAGCCAGTGATGGTAACTGATCCATCAGACAATCCAGCCTTTGATTCACAATGAGGGTAAACCCCAGCAACCTAAGCTACTGAAGAAAGCTGAAAGCTAAAAGTGAGAAAACTCTGTGAGCGATGAATAAGACAGCTCCCATAGGAGCTGTCCACAATTTGAAATACCAGGTCAGTGCACGGAGCTGCACAAGGTCAGGGTGAAAAGTCTTGGCGTTGTGTGTAGGCTCAAGTTGGTAACTAATACTTTTCCTTTCTCCCTGAATAGCCTGTCCTTTCGGTATTCCAACCTTCTCCAACATCACTTTTTCTGTCTTGTCCATTCTATGACTTTTGTTCTCAGTGTACTGACAGAGCTTTGTGTATATTTCAATGGCTCTTTTCTAACTTTCATTCAATTTTTTGTTTATACCTTTGCTTGTTGGAACTTTACAATTTAGAGAATATAAGGCATGAACTGTGTGTCATGTATATTTATATCCTTAGCATCCAGTACATAATAAGTATTTCAAAGTGTTTGCTGAAAAAACAAATAGATAGTTATCTAATTTTCCCTTCAGTTCTTATGAGGTATAAAAGCCCCTTTGTGGCCCCAGTTATCATATGGATTTCTTAGTAATAAGATGTGCATATACCATAATACTTCTATCTACCAACAGGCTACAGTTTCTTCTTGAAAGCATCTATGATTCCAAAAGGAAGTACAAAAGACATTAGAGTAGAGAGAAGAATTCATTCCTGAATTCCTGCTTCTGGCGCCATCGTATTTGTTTCCAGATATGATGGTTACTTGTCTTGACCAATGCAGAGCTGATTGGTTCTTCCCTCCAGTCAGATAAGGCCTATCCCTTCCCTCCCGGCATCCTCCAAACCGTCTCATGTTCAGCATACACTATTTCCTCTTCTTTATCATTTACTTGGAATATCTGCCTCATGTAAACTACTAAGTATGAAATATGAAGAATAAACATAAAACATTGAATTTCTATTAGGCCTGTAGTTTGTGTTAGGCTTCTTACTATATGTAGTAGACACATGGAAGAGCAATGGCGAACAATCTCTGTTCCCGAGGGACTTACAATTTATCAGGAAGGATACATGGAAGAATAAATTACTGAATTATCTAGTGCTGTCACTAATTAAACAGTGACTGCTGAGTCTTTCACTTTTAATTAGATGATACTATTGTCACTCCCATTTTACAGATTAGGAAAGTGAATCTTGGGCGAGAGTGTATAAATTGTTTATAAGAAACAGTATTTAATCACTCTGTATGTGTAACTGTGCCACAATTCCTCTGGAGGTGCTTTCCCCATTCCCTTTTCTAGCTTATCTAGAAATTTCACTGTGGGGGGAAGGAGAGTAGATCTCATTCTCCAATTATGCTCGATGGATTACAGGTACTATAGACTGTCATTCCTATAATGCTGATGGGTAATGTCACTCAAGATCTTAAGTAAATTTTGAAGAGATTAATACCTCTATCTCTGCCCTAATATACCAAGACTATCACTTTACCATAGATTACATTCTTATTTTAGTGTTTATTATTTAAGAAAATAAGCAGTTATCACCCATTCTTAATTGATCTGTCACTGATTTTCCATAAAAGTCTTGAAAATCTTTTATCTTTAGCTTCTTTTTACTATTTATTTCGCAGCTATGTTAACAGGGCTTTTAACTCTGAAATTTTCTAGGTTATTATCTCATTTTTCCTTTCTAAAACAAAATCACCTCTCCCACCTTCTGAAACCTGTCAAATATCTTGTAAGTTCTCAAAAACAATAGCTAGTTGACCCATAAGGTCCCCAATAATTTTAAAAACACCTTGTTAGGAAAGTAGACATTGCAGACTTGAACTCATTTAAGTTCCTCCCACATCTCCTTCTACTGTTCTGGACTTCTTGCCCTTTCATCTTCTATGAAATCTGCTCTGATTTCAATTATAGTTGATTTTACAAACATGGTTTTAATAGTGCTGCCTATGATCAGTTCTCTAAAAACAAAAACAAAACAAAATTACAAAAACAAAATCAGAGCTAAGTGTGATGGTGCATGCTTGTAATCCCAGTACTTTGGAGGCTGAAACTGGAGGATCCGGGTTGGCGGCCAGCCTCAGCTACTTAGTGAGACTTTCCACAACTTAGTGAGACCCTGTTTCAAAAATAAAGAATAAAAAATAGGACTGGGGGTATGGCTCGGAGGTAGTATGCCCCTGGCTCAGAGGTAGTATGCTCCTGGGTTCAGCCTCTAGTGCCAAAAAAAAAAAAAAAAAAAAAAAAACAGATTAAAAGAAACCAAACAAATGAACAAACAAAAACCTCTGTCCTCTGTGCCCTGTTATCCTTCTACATTTGACCAGTCATGTTTTCCTGGGAGTGAGCAAATCTTGTCTGTCTTACTCTGAAGAACTCTACTTTCTGTGCTAATGTTGCTCTGATGCTTTTTTCCCCATTGAAACAAGGATAAAAAATATAACCTGTTGAATATATAGGTACGGAATGTATAGGAGAGAGGGGGATGTGGATTTTTGAGTGTTTTTATTTTATCTGGTACTGGGGATGGAACCCAGGGGCATTCTACCTCTGAGTTTCACCTTAGCCCTATTTTATTCTTTTGTTTTGAAACAGAGTCTTACTAAGTTTTGGAGGCCCTTACTAAGTAGCTGAAGCTGGCTGTGAACCAGTGATCCTCTTGTCTCAGTCTCCCAAGTACTGGGATTACAAGTGTGCACCACCACACCCAGCTTTTGAGTATTATTTTTACTTAAATTGCTTTCTGACATACTTAAAACTATCTATTAATCTTTTTGTTTTGTTTTTGTTTTACGGTACTGGGCATGGAACCTAGGGGCATTCTATCTCTGAGCTACACCCCCAGTCCTATTTTTTTTATTCTTTATTTTTGAAACAGGGTCTCACAAAGTTGTAGAGGGCCTCACTAAGTAGCTGAGACTGACCACGAACCCAGATCCTCCGATCTCAGCCTCCCAAGTACTGGAATTACAAGCATGCACCACCACGCCCAGCTATAACTATCTATTAATCTTGATCAACTCATTACCTAAAGAGAAGCAGCAGTTAATTCCGTTTATTTAAATGGAATGTCAATATTTGATTGGTAACTCTGCACTTAGATTTTGAAGTTTTAGTGAGATTTTTTTTTTTGAGGTACTGGGGATTGAACTCAGAGGCATTCTACCTCCGAGCTATCCCCTCAGCCCTATTTTTTATTCTTTATTTTGAAACCGAGTCTCACTAAGTTGCGGAGTGCCTCACTGTGAACCCGGATCCTCCGGTCTCAGCCTCCCTAATGCTGGGATTACAAGCGTGCGCCACCACGCCCGGCTAGTGAGATTTTAATAGTGAGGATTATATTGTTGGGATGTTAAGCAAACCAAGCGGCAGAATATTTCTTAATGATTTCATAACTAGAGATTTCTGCTTCAAAGATCTTTGTTTTATCATGTTATTCTAATCATACAATATAGTGGAATGCAGTGGTGAGCTATCACCAGAGAAGTAGAACCAAGAGGATGCATAAATACTTCAGGCACAAATATTTTTCACTATGGAGATGGAGTTAATAATTAACAGGCTGGATGACCAGCAGAAGACTATGTTAATTCTGAGTTAAATCAAAACAAAGTTTATTGTCATTTCTTTAAAGAGGAAATAGAATCACCCACAAATGAATTTCTTATCCCCCCTACTAAGTTGTGAAATGCTTATGGAAAAAGATTCTTTGCCTTGTAGATCTTTATATATTATTTTTATACTTTTATTGGTGCAATATAATTATACATCATAGTGAGACTCAAAGTGATACAAATGTACATGCACATATCACTTGGGCATATTATTGGAGAGTTTCTAGAGTGAGGGTGAATCTCTGAAAAAGTTCACCCATAAACTCAGTAAACTAAGGGACTACATAAAGGGAAAAAGGCATCAAGGGAAGGATGGAGTGTAGGGGGCAGTGACTACAGGGCTAGTGAGGGAGAAGAGCAAGTACTATGAGTAATGAGAAAATAAAAAATACCTGGGATAGAGATTGTTGTCAGAAAGAATAATGCAATGAACAATATCTTCATCACAGAGTAATTTTTTTCAATAATGTGACCCCCTCCCCACCATATAAATGTAGGTACATGAGGAAAAGAAGGCAAAAGACACTACACTATTCAGGTGGCTCATAATTTATGAATACATTGTTACTTAGAATGATGATAAATGATAGGGGTGGGGAGGAAAGATGTGAACCAAATATGGTATTATCTAGAAAGGTGAGAAAAGTTTTAAAAAGTTATAGTTGAAGCCATTATCAATATGAAAGTAATTGGCAGACATTTATGATACTAATGGACAAAAGCAGCACCTTTGAAAGCCATTAAAGCCTTCAAGATTCTGAAGCCCAGAGAGGGTGCGTTTCCATGACTCTTAAATGGTGCCAGGAATGGAAAATTGTGTCAGTTCAAGAGCTGGCTTGGAAAAAGTAGGATTGAGGTGAAATGTGTATGGCCTGATTTCGATGAGTATTCAAGGGGGAAACTGAAATAAAAAGTCTGAGTCAAGAATAGTTGGTTTGGCCCAGCGTGGTGGTGCATGCTTATAATCTTAGTACATGGGGAGTCTGAGACAGGAGGATCTATGACAAGTTTGGGGATAGCCTGGGAAACTAAGCAAATTCATATCAAAATAAAAAATAAAAAGGGGTGTAGCTATAGCTTAGTGGTAGAGTGCCCCTAGGTACTACAGCAACAACAACAAGAACAGTTGGTTTGGAGAGTAGAATTGAAGAAGCTATGGTTTGGAAGTAAGCAAAAGTCATGTATTAAAACACATTCTCTTTTCTAGAAATACTGGGGGAGTTAGTGCCCTATGAATCCCATTACACACACACATGCACACGCACACATATAAACACATAAACACGTGCACACATTAATCAGAAATGCCCCCAAATTTTACAAAAAGAATTGAAAATAAAGTTAAAATTCTGAAGAATAGCTGAATCTCTCATTGTATAATTTCAAACATCTAAGGACACTGATTTTGAACAATCTATGCAAACAAGAATATTTGAAAATTTTAAATCTTTGTTTAAAGCATTATCAAGAATGTTGTTATATAAGGTTAAAATATGTACAAAGTATTATGCAGAATGAAATATCCCATCCAGTGGATTAAAAAGCTCATCAACAATAGACAAAAGTTGGGGAACAGACTGAAGACTAAAAGCAAAACAAAACAGAGAAATCAGTACTCTCCAACCCACTGCAGTGGATGGACCCAAACCACTGCAGTGGATGGAATCCAAACCACTACCAGGTTGTTTGTACCTGAACGATGGATGATGAATTTAGATTGCTGATGTCAATTCAAGCGATAATTTACCTACTAGAAATTCTGCTTCCAATACTTTTTTGAATCAAGAATTTTACTGATGTGAGTGCCAGACTTTGGGCTCATTAAGGGTAAATTGACACATCTGCCTTTTATCATGTGACTTGACTCCAAAGACAAACACAGGTATGACACTAGCCTTCTTTCAGAAAGCAGCTTATAAAGGGAGAGCTAAGCACTGATCTCCAAGGCTCCCAAGTCCTTTGATGGGCTTCTGGCATTTACTGCTTGCTCTCTTGCCTTTCATGCTGAAGCTTTTGTCTCCTTTGAGGGTTTGTTCTAAGGAGCAGGCACTGAGAAACACTTCCATACATCTGGCTATACCAATTGCCCCATCACATTTGTGGTACTATTAACTTTGGGAATCCACCCATCTCATTACTGCACAAAGTAAAATCAGCTCACTTCTCCCCTTCTTAGTCTGCAGACTACAGCATCCTATCCTCTGTGGAGAAAAGCATAAAAGCACTCTACCTCATCCCCAGGGAGAAGGCTTTATTCTCTCTTCCCTATGTAAACCTGACAAGGGCACACTTGAACAGCACAATTTTGACCCATGGGTTGCAGAACTGGACTAAAAAACTCTAAGCACCTTGCAAAAATCCTCTGGGAACCATCTCTTCTAAGACAAGACAATGATGTTTTCCTTGAAAACATATAAGAGAAAAACTGATTTTACAATAAAAAATGTGATTTTGAATTTAGCTCCACAACTTACTACCTATGTAAAACAAGGCAAACCTCCTTTCTGAGTCTCCTTATGATATCAGAATAATAAGGTTTGCATCCAAGCTGCTGTGGAGAAATAATGAGATGATCTATGAATAATTACCTGGCAAAGATCCCGGTCCCCCAAAAGGCTGCCCAATAAATGCTAATCCTATCATGTCCTTAGTGGGCACCTGAATGAAGGCCAGGCATTGTGCTAAGTGCTTCCCAGATATCATCTCACTGAATATTCTCAGCCATCTGCTGAGGGAGTCATTGTTTATCCTCATGAATTTGATGAGGAAATGAAAGCTAGAGAGTTAAATAACTAGCTCAAGTAACCCAACAGTAAGTATAAATCCTGGAATTTGAACTCATATGACAACACACTCTTTCTTTAGCATGCACTGTGCTAAAGAGCTATAAAAAAGAATAGGTTGGAGCTCTAATGGACTCCTCCTCTTCCTATAACTGGGTGACTTAATATTTCTCTTACTTGACACTTGTTACCTGATAGTTCCTCAAAAGTAATGTGAGCTCCTTGAGGATCTAAGTTTTACTATTTGTTGTTGTTGTTGTTATTATTATTATTATTATTATTATTATTATTATTATTATTATTTTGCAATACTAGGGATTGAACCCAGAGGCATTCTACCTCCAAGTTACATCCCCAGACCTATTTTTTATTCTTTAGGTTGAAACAGGGTCTCATTAAAGTTGCAGAGGAACTAAGTAGCTGAGGCTGGCCACAAACCTGCGATCCTCCTGTTTCAGCCTCCCCAGTACTGGAATTACAAACGTGCGCCACCACACCTGTCCTTATTTGTTGTTATTATTATTATTATTATTATTATTATTATTATTTTCCTGAGGTACTGGAGATTGAACTCAGGGGCATTCTACCTCCAAGCTGCATCCCCAGCCCTATTTTTTTATTCTTTATTTTGAAACAGTCTCACTAAGTTGCGGAGTGCCTCACTAAGTAGTTGAGACTGGCCACAAACCCGGATCCTCCTGTCTCAGCCTCCCAAGTACTGGGATTACAAACATGCACCACCACACCCATCCTTATTTATTATTTTTTAAAATGTATAAGCACAGTGCCCATAAGATAAAACTTTAATTAAAGGTTTTTTGGATGAGTTATGAATTCATGTACTGATAGAGAGTAAAGGTTTGATAGTATATGGAGGGAGTAGGGTCTACAGTGTTCAAGACAAGAAAGAGTAAGGAATGACTATGGTTTCAAACATGACTGTCCCGGGATTAGTGAGAATTTGCAAAAGTTCATTCCAAAGATTCAATGACCAGGAATTACCCTGAGAACTAGCTCAAATTTGAAACAGCCCTGGGGATGATTTGTATTTCTTTGACATTCCTTGTCAAACTGGTACTGATTTCAAGCCTCAGAGATGCTAGAATCTCTTCACGTTTCTATGCCCAATAATGTTTCACAAACCAATAATGCCCTACACATTATGGAGGGACACTCAGAATTGCAGCTACTTAAAGATAAAAAAAGGTAAGTAATGGGTAAAATGACTTATGGAGACTATTGTTTCTCATGAAATCCTATTGCAAGAGGGAAGGGTCTGTAGAATTAGAAAAAGAAATTATAATGCCATTTCAAAATTCTGAGTGAAATTCTTGTGGAAACTGGTAATGACTTCAGTAAATGCTTTACCTAAGGGAAGATTCTGGGAAGTTTTATTCACCTTGAGGAAACATACGATTTCTATGCAGTTAAGGACATAAGCACATAGAGTGACTGGTGACTGCTTTCATGTGCTGGACATACACGTGACTGAGAGAAGGAAAAATGGGGTTGGAGTGGAAAGTTGGAAGCAGCCCACTAGGTAATGAAAAAGAAGACTGGATCAAGGGATACACTTAGAACTTTAAAAATAATGTTGTGATCTGCTTCACTATTTTATGGTAGACACTTAAAACTCATAGTTTTTTGCTTCTTGAGAGACTGTTCTAGTATATGTTTGGAACACAATTTTTCTAAAGTATTCGCATTTTATCTTTTAAAAAATTACTGTGTCCCAAGCTAGCATACTCCTGTCCAATGACAGGGAATTGGTCAGTAGGTTTTAAAGTATCAAACTTTTTTTAGGTTAACATGTATGCAAACTGTGTTCAAAGTTCTAATGCTTTGTAAGAAAGAAGGGTGTTTTAGTTCTCCTGGTATTCACAAGACTTAGGATTCTACAAAGAAAGGCTAGTGTTAGTGGGGAAAATGTCTCCATATTTTCTAATTTAGTAACCAGATGCTTTGAATGCTAGCTCAGATCCTATTTTTGTTGTTGTTGTTTTGGTACTAGAGATCGAACCCAGATGTATTATGCCTCTGAGCTATAACCTCAGCCTTTTAAAATTAATTATTTATTTAGTGGTACTGGGGATTGAACCCAAGGACATTCTACCTTTTAGCTAAACCCTCAGTGTTTTTTTATCCTTCCTTCTTTCCTTCCCTCCCTCCCTCCCTCCCTCCCTCCCTTCCTTCCTTCCTTCCTTCCTTCCTTCCTTCCTTCCTTCCTTCCTTCCTCACTGAGGATTGAACCCAGGGATATTCTACCTCTAAGCTATACCCCCAGCCCTATTTTTTATTCTTTATTTTGAAACAGGGTCTCACGGAGTTGTGGAGGGCCTTACTAAGTAGCTGAGTCAGGTTTGGAACCTGTATCCTCCAGTCTTAGCCTCCCAAGTAATGGGATTACAAGTGTGCGCCACCATGCCCACCTTTATTTTTATTTTGAAACAGGGTCTCACTAAGTTGCAAAAAGCCTTCACAAAGTTGCTGAGGCTGGCTGTAAACCTGTGATCCTCCTGTCTCAGCCTCCAAAGTACTGAGATTAACAAGTGTGTACCACCACACCCGGCCCTCAGCCCTTAGCCCTTTTTTGTTTTATTTTATTTTTTAAATTTGAAACAGGGTCTTACTAAATTGCTGAGGATCTCACTAAGTTGCTGAAGCTGACTTTGACCCTGTGATCCTTCTGTCTCAGCCTCCCAAGTTCTGGAATTATAGGCTTTCGTCACCATGTCCAGCTTTCAAATTCTTTTTAAATAATGCATCTCATTCTCAGTGAGCATTTTAAAAGCTATCCGAAACATAGAGAAGTATTCTTGAGTCCAGATTTCTATCACAAATATTTCCAAGTTCCTCTACCTTCCTCGCCCATCATCAGTTTCACATTTTTATAATATAAAAATTTTTATTATATTATTAAAATCATCTACAGAATTTTTACATATGCATACAACAAACTATGAGTGTTTGGCCAAAAAAAAAAAAAAATCCACAACAAAAAACATACAAAATAAAACAACAAAAAAGGTGTGTCCATTTCATCCATTCTGATGTCATGACCAAATGTGGAGACAATAAATGAGGTCATAAAAGTGGCTCTTGAGCTGTGAGGACCACAGCTGCTCTGTGCAGTCAAGATATCATCATTATTAATTACCTTACTCATTTTCAAACCATCTGCTTCTAAACATGGGCACTGGAAGCCTCATTCTCCTCCCCCAGTTCCCCTTACATATATTTAATTTTCAGTTGATTTCAAAAGGAGCAGCTTGTACAGAAGGATGGTGCTAGAACAAAGGATTAATACATTAATCCATTTCTTTGATGTTTTTTTGTTGTTTGAGACAAGATTATTCAGTCATATTAAACTGTTATGAATACTTTGCTGATAGTATTATGCTAATAGGGTTTTTACCCAAAAAAATTTTTTTAAACTAAATAATGCCATCTGGTGGTCAAAATAAACACTATATTAACATCTAGAAGATCTAGGTTTATTTCCTTTCTTCATTATTATATCTTCATTGATGTAATAATATTTATGAGTTGGCTGATATTATTAGGAAGAAAAATAGAAACTTTACAATCAAGATAGCAATAAATAGTTTGGAATATATCTAGCCAGATCCAAGTATAGAGTGGCAAAATTTCTAATTCAAATTCTTTTCAGCTCTAAGGAGTGGTAAGAGATTGTGCAAATGAGGACCTGGTTTTTAACTCTTAAGATTGGGAGTAGAAATTTCCTGGCATTGGATGCTATCATTTCTTTTTGTAGCTGCAAGTAAATAAAATGTAGTCACTCATGAAATCCAGGGCTTCTCATGTGGATGACAGACCAACTTCCCGAAGATCTATAATACTTTCATGGATTCTTTCTAAACTTTGCCCACCTTCAAATTCAGTCATGTCTGAAATGGAGAGCAGTCGATTTGCTAGAAATTATTTTTTGGTTGGTTGATTTTTTTTTTTATTTGCTTGTTTTTTGCAAGCACCCTGATGCTAGGGGAGCCTGCTAGGATGAACCCAATGGGTCTGAAACTGGAGACCAATATATACAAAGACTGCCTTTTACTCAAGGATCCCCCCCCCCTTCCCTTTCTATTCTCTAAAGAGGATGTGTCCCAAGAGAGAACTTCTCAAAATGGGAAATGTTTTCAGCAACAAACCCAATTCCTTTATCTTTTGATTTCACTGAAAATTGGCTTTTTCTAGGGTAACTGGAAGTAGGTCTGGTATGAAGACAGTGTTTGATAAATGTCAAATTAAATAAAAATGAATGATTCTTCCCTTGCAGCCCTCATAAGAAGTTTCAAATGAAATGAAATTTCTAAAGTGCCAGTCTACCTCATAACTTCCCTGCTTAAAAAAGATTTCATAATCAAGTCCAAATTCCTTACAAGAACACTCACAATCTTGTCCTTAGAACTCTTTCTACTTATCATATCTCAATTCTCATTTATCTACTTTATTTCTCTGCCCTAACACAAATATCCCTGGATGCTCACATTCACAAGTCACATGCACTCATACACACCTTGAATAAACCTACTCATACAGATACTTACCATATTCCAAAGCTACCATGTTCTGTCAAGACTTTGATGACTGTATTAATCTATTTTCTGTTGCTATAACAAAATATCTCAGGCTAGGTTCCTTATATAGAAAAAGAGGTTTATTTAGTTCATGGTTCTGGAAATTTAAGTGCATGATGATAGTTTCTGCTCAGCTCTTGGGTTCACTCTGGTGAGGGTCTCATGGCGTATGGGTATGGCATCACAATAGGGGAAGAAATCACATGGTAGTACAGGAAGCCAGAGAGAGAGATTTGAGGGTTAGGCTTGCTCTTTTATAGCAGCTCACTTTCATGAGAACTAACTGGGGTCCTATGAAATCTCTTAATCCTTTCTGAGGGCAGTGCCCCAGTGGCCACATTACTTTACACTAGGCCCTGCATCTTAAAAGCTCTTAATACTACCACATTTGGGATCAAGCTTCCAACATAGAAACCTTTGGGAGACCCACCTAAACTATATCCAAACCATAGCCTGGGCTGGAGAATCCTTCCATGATTTGCCTAGTGAATTCTCAAACATTTTCAAAGAGCTAAAACATTGCTTCCACTATGAATCCTTTCTTGATTTTCTCATGTTTACAATTGTGCTTTATTCTCAGTGCTCAGAGACCATCATAAATATACTTCAATGTAACAGCTACTTTACTAAAATCCATTTCATGGGCACGTTCTCAATTATACCATGTGTTTCTTGAGGTAAGGGGCTGTTTCTGGTTCTTTGGGATCGTTTAAAAATATTTTGAGTTTAATTGACCCCCATTAAGCACTTATTAAAATGCTTGTTAAAGGCATGAATGATAGGTGACCAAAATTGCTAATTCAGCTTGAATATCCAATTTCCTTTCTTATATATTTCATAGAATGGCAGCGTCTCCATAGTCACTCAGCTGGAAAAGACCATATGATTAAGTTCTTACTAATAAGATGTGAGTGGACAAGACATGTGACAATTTCCCCACTAATTCATTATTAGGATACTACTTTTTTTCATTTCCTTTGTTTATCTTGCTCCTGCCAACTGTGAATGGCTGACAACTGGCACACTCTCCTTGGACTCAGAGTAGGAAGCTGATGTTGAAGTTGGTTGAGCTGCCCTGACAGCCTGGGAATCTGCATAGCTTTGGTGAACAGAACTGCCAGACCACCTACTCTGGATTGTCATGTCAGAGAAAAATAAATTCTGTCATATTTAAGTCACTGTATTTTGTGGTTAATTTCTGACAATAAATTAGATGTATGCTAACTAATATATAGTTAAATGGAAACTATTTTCTATAACACTGAAGCTTTATTTTTTCAGTATTTTACTATAGAAAACAGTTTCCATTTATGTTAAATGTTAGGATACAACCTGAAAATGTCATGTGAAGTATTTAAATATTACTTTTACAGATGAGCTACAAAAATGTATCGAATTTCTACTTATTACCTTTAGAATTTAGATCATAAATTTAGAAAACTATCTTAGAGAAAGGGAACTTTAAGCCAGGTGTGGTGGCACACACTTGTAATCCCAGCATTTGGGAGACTGAGACCAGAGGATCCAGGTTCCTGGCCAGCCTCAGCTACCTAGTGAGGCATTCCACAACTTAGACCCTGTTTCAAAATAAAGAATAAAAAAATAGGGCTGGGGGGTGTAGCTTGGAGGTAGAATGCCCTGAGTTCAATCCCCAGTACCTCAAAAAAAAGGGGGGGGGAACTTTATAATATTTAAAATATCCTCTATTCTCAATATTCTCAAGACTACCTTGCTCTTGGCTTCTGTATCTTCTTCTCACCCTGAAGAATTAATCATCAACTTCTGGATCACCCTTGTGTTGTGTTCTAGAAAAGTTTTGTCTTTAGATAGGAGGGAGTGAAGGAAATCTAGACCAGCAGTCAGGTATTAATTGCTCGCATAGCTTTTGGCACCAACTCAGATCTTTGTGCTTTCTACTCAAAAATCAATATCCATCCTTCTTTTCATCTCTGATATCTGCAGGCATGATTTTGAAACCTGGAGCACTGTAAGGCCAGTGTTACTTCCTTGCAATTGCCAGTGACCTCCAACCAGATTTCCTTGGTCCAAATCATAGAATTCATTGCTTGACATACTTGTTTCAAATCCCGGGCTCTTTAGTGAGTTTCTCTCATATGGAGCATTGAGTATATATTGCTATACTTTGTACATTCATTTTTTGCTTATCAGAAGACTATCATTATACCTACAATCTGGAAGTCCTTTACCTCACCCTAGAGCCTGATATTCTCAGATGATAGAGTCCTGGTTCCTCTTATAATTCCTTTTGGTCCACACTGGAGTTAATGGGTTAAGAATGATAATACCTTGCTGTTGCTGAGTGGCTTATCATTTGACATTAATATGTTGTTAATATAATATATGTATTTATTATTCACAATTCAAAACATTACACTTTTTAGTGCTATTATCTTCAACAATTGCTTTCAATATAAGTTTGAAAGCATGCAAAAACACTAATAGCCAACACTGTAATTTGTCTCTGCCTTGTATTTCTTTCTTTCTCTCTCATACTTTACTTTTTCTTTGTTGCAGCCTTTTGTCAACCACTTTTCTCTCATCTGGTAAGGCTAGCAGTTCAATGTTTCTCTCCTCATTCCTCTTGTTTTTATGTGGATAGGAATGTGAGTTGGTTTGACGGATGAGACTTCCTTCCACAGGGAACCTTGATTGATCCAAGGATGGGAAAATAGCTTAGATCAGGTCTCAATTTCTTTTCAGAGATTGATAGAGCTGCTAATTAAGAGCTAGTTTTCATTTCTCCTTCTGAGATCATGAGCTGTAAGGGCATTAAACCTGGAGATAGAAATGGCTAAGAATTAGAGAAAAAATAGGTTACTGTTAATATCTTTTGAGCACCTAGATTATTTTTTTCTTTTGCTGCAAATAAATATCCAATGAATTAGAGCTAGTTTTCTCTCACTTGCAAGCAAAATAGTCTCTCTAGATGAGATGTAGTAAACTGTGACCCCACCATCTGTTTTTGTAAATAAAGTTTTATTGGAACACAGATGCACCATTTATTTACATATAGCCAACGGCTCATTTCCACTGCAGCTGTAGAACTGAGTAGCTATGACAGAGATGATACCCACAAAACCTAAAATATTTACTATCTGGCCCTTTGCAGAAAAATATTTGCCAATTCCTGGTTTCTTTTGAAACAGATTTTCTTAAAGGAACTATTTATTTTTAAAAATTAACAGTGTTTCCAAATATAATATTTTCTGCTTTGCATAAACCCCATGTTTTTTCTGAAGTGGTTCAGAGTTAAAAATAAATTATGGCTGAAGGTGTATTTCTGAGTGACACTGAATGATAGGCAATTTTTGTTCTGTAGGTTTATATTTGAATACATTTTGTTGATTTTCTCTGTTTTCAAGAATTGCAACTTTTATAATATGAAAAAATAGTTTAAAATAAACATTTGACCCAGAAAATGCCAAAAATGTAATAAAATGAACTTAGCTCCCTCTTTTTCATCAAAGATTCCTTCTTGGTTTGAGGTAGCTTTTCATAATTGTGCTTTCTAAAATGCTTCTGTTGGGTGCCCATTAGCACAAGGCACCATGTCCTTCACTGTATAAAATGAGTCTGATAGGCATAAAATCAGATTTTAGAGTAAAATTTACATTTTTAAAGGGAATATCAAGAAGCTGGAATGTATCTCTGAGTGCAAAATGGACCTGTTGACCACATCAAAAATTCTGAGGATTCTCTCTTTTCGTTAGTGAATGTCCAGTGAATATTTACTGCATGTTGCTAGACTTGGAAGTTAGATTGGAGGCCACAATAACAAGATAAAACTGAAAAATAAGCCTATTGGTTCATTTTCTTTTAATATTATTTTAGTTGTATAAATTGCACATGATACATGATTGTGTATCTAAAAAGTCAAATAAATACAGAAGTGTACACAGAAAAAGAAAAGACTCCTATAATCCTACCTCCCTCATCCCTGACTATCCCCAATTTCCCAACTCTCTGCAGAGGAAAATATGGATAACAGTTTAGGCTAAGCTCTTTCAACTGTTTCACTTGGTTAGGTTTATTTTCTACTTCATTTTTTCATGCTTTGTTGATTTTTAAGCTGACTTATAATCAATATAACTCTATGCTTCATAACAAGGCCATGTATTAGCTGGATAGTCTATTTTTGAGGTGATATTGTTACTTTCTATACCTTAAAATTTGTAGATGCATTTGTAATCTGTATAATTGATAATGATCTGTCTTGTCTTATAATTGCAAGCTATGGAAGCCACTAGCCACCTGTGGTATGGCTACGGGCACTTGAAATGAGGTCAGTCTGAACATATGATAGAACATAAAACAGATACTGAATTTCAATGATTATGTAAAAAAGGAAATAAATCTCAGCTAGCCAGGTATGATGACACATGCCTGTAATTCCAGTACTTGGGAAGTTGAGACAAGAGGGTTACAGGTTTGAGGCTAGCCTTAGCAACTTAGCTAGGCCCTCAGCAACTTAGTGAAACCATTTCAAAACAAAAAGTAAAATGGGACTGGGAGTATAACTCACAAGTAGACTGACCCTAGATTTAACCCTCACAACCACACACACACAAAAAATCAGTGAGTACTTTTTGATTTTTATTAAATGCTGAAATTATAATATTTTAATATGTTGAAAAAACAAAAACATATCATTGAAATTAATATTTGCTTGTTTATTTTAAACTTTTAAAAATATCTACTAAAAAGTTAAAATCACATTTCTGGTTCATATTATAATTTTATTAAAATCATTGATTCAAAAATCATAGAAAAACTGAGACTGATTGAAGATTACAAAACTCATAATTTTGAAAGTATTTTAAATATTCTATTTTTGTATATTTGTGTAATATGCAAAACCTATTCTCTTGAGGATTTTAATAAATGTATATGTTATTGAACAAATATATAATTTGCATTTTATTGGTAATATTCATGTCTATGAAAAACATTACATATGTGATTAATTATTAGATGCTAATACCTTCTTCCAACTTAACTTTAAAAAATATACACAGGAAGCATAAAGAAAAAGGAGATGATTGGTCAGATTCTTTTTTTAGAAAATGTATTCTATTCATTACTCAAGTAAGTCTAAAATAAATGTCTGAACACTGTAGGTATAATTGAAATAGTTTCCTTCTCATCTATTTCTAGAGACTTTGTCCTGGAAAGTTTTATGTGGTGAAAAGTATAAAACTAGTTTTTCTTCCTATTTATTTGGCATATTGTCATATCAAAAATGATCTCTGTAAAATGATGTGCTAATTAGCTTTCCATCACTGTCACAAAATGCCTGAGGTAATCAGCCTACAGGAGGAAAGGTTTGTCACAGATGTATAAGTTTTGGATCATGGATGCTTGGCTCTGTTACTTCTCTGTGCCTGTGACAAAATGGTGTATCTTGAGGGAAGTATATGCAGAGAAAATCTGTTCATTTCATGGTGGCTAGGAAACAAAGAGTGAGAGGAAGGGGCCAGGGTCTCAATCTCCCCTTCAAGGGTACACCCTGAACAACCTAACTTCCTTCCACTAGGCTCTATGTCTGTTTCCCAGTAGTGCCACAGGATGATGACCAAGCCTTTAACACAAAGTACTTTAGAGGCAAAACAAAACTAAAAACAAACTGCTTATCTTTATTAAGCAGGCCAAGACATTGTTCAAAGAAACAACAAATTGTGCTTCGGTTTTCTTTTTATTGTGAAACACCAAGATGAGATGATAGGTTTTTTCAGAGTTAGATCCATATTCTAAGTCAATGAAAAGTTATAATTTTTTCAAATGCCTATTTTATTTATTCATTTATTTATTTTTTGGTAATGGGGATTGAATCCAGGGGCATTCTACCTGTGAGCTAAACTCCCAGCCCTTGTTTTTATTCTTTATTTTGAAACAGGGTCTAAGTTGCAGAGGGCCTTACTAAGTAGCTGAGGCTGGCAGCAAACTTGCAATTCTGCTGTCTCAGCCTTCCAAATACTGAGATTACAAGCATGCACCACTATGCCTGGCTAAATGCCTATTTGTTTCTAAATATTAAACCAGAATTCATTTTATCATCTTTCAAATAAAAAAAATTGGAAAAACCAAACAAAACAAAACAAAGTGCTTTAGAGGATATTTAGGATCCAAACTAAAATGGGGATGATGGTTGAAATGAAAGCAAAGGTTCCAATCAAATGGCTCTCTGCTGGATTTTATTGCTTAATTTTTGTAAATTTCCTTTTTTAATATAAATGTACCAATAAATTTCTGAAGTGAATTGTAATGTGCTTGTACTTTTCCTTCTAAATAATAGTGTAAGCTAAAGAACTTAATGAATTCAGTGCAAATTTTCTGTATTCCATTGACATATCAATAAATTTAGCATGCATATTGCTAGTATGTCACTTTTGATAAAGAAAGGCAGCTGTCAAGATACAAAAGCAAATTCCATATACATCAGTATGAAAACAGTATTTTTAGCTTCCTATTGAGCTTTTGTGGCTACAAAATGCATTTGCCTATTATAGATGAACATAAATCTAACAGCCATTAGACAATTTTCCAATCATTTAGATGCACCATGACCTTTTGAGGAAAAGATAACATGTGGCTCATGCCGTGTATTTTATTTAAGAATTTACAAATAGATTCATAGTACTTTCTGTATACTTCAGAGATTAACAGGTGCCTGAATAACCATCAAAGTTTTGTTTTGCATTGCTATTTCAAAAGAACAACATGTGTATTATACACAATTTGGGGGTGTTTATATTTCAGGTTCTATTATTTAAAATGTGAAATTCTCAGTGAAAAATAGAAATGATTTTGCTTTCATGTAGGAACTGTTTAGGTATGAGGAATCATAAAAGTAGTATCTCCAGGTCCTTTCAAGATAACTTTATTTCAAGAATCTTTATTCTGAGATTCTGGCCATACAATAACTGTTATTTATTCATTCTAATGGACAGCTACATATGTGCAGTAAAATTATTATCCTAATTATATTTTATTTATGCTACTAACATTAATATGTTTTCTACATCCAGTGACTGATAATAAATGTATTTTAAATAGTTACCTTTCAAAGTATTACCTCATTATGAAGAAAAATAGATACTTGCTAAATGACCAAGGAAACATTAGCATGCAATTTAATGTTTCTTATAGAAATTCCAAAGAGGACATATTTTAGTTGGCAGCACTCGAGGAATGGGGCTCAGTATATCCAAGTTTTAATGTACTATTACCATGACTAACTTGAAATTTTTACAATCTGTAAATAAAATTGAAGTTATCCTACTCATTTTGTGAAAGAAATGTATATTTGCTAATGCAGGGAAAATGTATCTTATTTTTAAAAATATATTTTATTATATATTGACATATACTTGATTTTTTCAAGAAATGAGATTTAGATGTAGACTGAATGTGTTAGCCTTCTGTTTCTATTACAAAATACCTAAGATAAAAACTTATAGGAGAAAAGGTTTGTTTGGGCTCACAAGTTTAGATGTTTTAGTTTATATTTGCTTGGCCCTGTTGCTTTGGACCTGTGGCAAGGCAGGGTATCGTGGTGGAGAACATGTGATGAAGCAAATCTGGTGGCCAGAAAGAAGAGAGGGAAAGAGAGAGAGAGACAGAGAGACAGAGCGAGAGAGCCCTGGGTCCTAATATTCCCATCAAGAACATGCTCCCAGGAACCTAACTTTCCTCCATGAGGCAGAAGGGTTTCATTACCTCCTAATGGTGCTACAGGCTGGCCACCAACCCTTCAACACATCACCTATGTGGAGCATTTTGGATCCAACTATAACATTGAGTAAATACACTAAAATTGTATTTATATTAATTGACACATAATAATTGTACATATTTGTGGGGTAGAGTGTGATATTATATATATATAGATATTATATATAATGTGTAGCAATCAAATCAGGGTAATTAACATTTCCATCACCTCAAACATTCACTATTTATTTATGTTTGAAGAGATGGTTTTGAATGTTGATTTCCAATCAGCTGTTTGGAAATATATCACAAATTGTGAAAACTATATTCTCCCCTATAGATAGAACACTAGAACTTATTCCTCTTCTAACTGTATTTTGTTACTCATTATCCAACCTCTCTATCCCCCTTTCCTATTCCTCTTAGCCTCAGCTGGTCACTACTCTACTTCTATGACATCAACTTCTGTATATGAGTGAAAATGTGCAATATGTGTCTGACTTATTTTATTTAACATAATGTACTATAGGTCATGCATGTTGCTGAAAATGACAAATTTTAGCTCTCTTTCATGACTGATAGTATTCCATTTTGTGTGTGTGAACTACATATATGTATATGTATGTATATTATTGTTTCATCATGTGTGTATAGACATCCTTATCAGCATTTCTTTTTCTAACTCCACATTTCCTTTATCCATTTATCTGTTGATAGATACCCAGGTTGATTCCTCATCCTGGTATTGTGAATAATGCTAAAATAAAAGTGGAATACATATCTCCTCTTGACACATTGATTTCATTTTCTTTGGATATATACCTAGTATTTGGATTTGCTGGACAGTTCTATTTTTAGTTTTTTGAGGAACTTTCATACTGCTTTCTCTAATGGATGTACTAATTTACATTCCTACCAACAGTGCAAAAGAATCCTTTCTCTCCACATCCTCACAAGCATGTGTTATTTTCTTCTATTAAAGTTTTATTAAGACTAGACTTGAAGAAAACTTGAAATACTAGAAAGCCCTGTAAGAAAAAGTACAGAAACAGAAGTGGATTCTGCAGAAGAGCATCTGGCACTGTTATGATCAACTTTGCTTTGGTGTCACCAAATAAAGTCATGTATATAGCTTTGCTCATGCCAACATGCAAGAAACTGAATAAATGAAATGTGTAAGCTCTTATTTATATCTTTCTGTTGTGTCAGAATTGAAGCCAGGCCACACTATACACAAGAAATGAAAGTATATTAATTGGGGCATACCTTTAGAACAGTAGCAAATACTGTATATACTTTATACCAATAAAAAAAATTCAACACTTTTCTTTTGACACTACCATATTTGAGTTCATGCATTACTGTCTTTCCAGATTTCTCAAAAAGCAGGTCACTTGGTGTGAGACAAACTTCCAAAATGTTACTTTTAAGAGAGTCACATTGCTATCTGTAATTATTTCTGAAATACTACTCTAGATCTCCTAATGAATGTCGAAGATTAAAAAACAATTTTAATCTCCATCCTGTTGCTTACTTAGAATATATCAATGGAGCCAGACATGGAGGTGCATGCCTATCATCCCAGTACTTGGGAGGCTGAGAGAGGAAGAGACCAGGTTTGAGGCCAGCCTCAGCAACTTAGCAAGACCCTCAGCAACTTAGTGAGATTATGTTTCAAAATTAAGATAAAATAGCAGTGGAGGTGTAACTCAGAGGTAGAGTTCCCCTGGGGTCATTCCCTAGTACCCCCAAAATGAATAAATAAAAAGAATATGTCAATAGGGAGGCGGCCTAGTTTTTCGTGTTCAGCTCCTATAGGAGTGATCTTGAAACATAATATTTGACATTCTTTTTTATTGATGCACAAAAAATAATACAAAATACTGAGTTTCACTGTGGCATATTCAAACATGCATATAACATATTTTGATCCGTTTCATTCCCCAGTATTTCCCCTTGCTCTCCCCTCTTCCTCCACTTTATACTACTCCCTCCCTCTTCCTTTATACTACTGATCTCCCCTTTATTTTCATAAGATCCTTTTCTATTATTATTTTCTCTGTCTCAGCCTCTCAGGTACTTGGATTGCATTACTTCACACCAAATTTTCTTTATCCATTCACCTGTTGATGGACACTTAAGCTGGTTCCATAACTCACCTATTGTGAATTGTGTAGCTTTACACCTGGGTATGCATACATCTCTATAACATGTTATCTTTAGATCTTTTGAGTCGATACTGGAGAGTGGTACAGCTGGATCATATGATGGTTCCATTGTGAGTCTCTTGAGGAACCTCCCTAATGATTTCTATAGTGGCTGGACTGGGTTGTATTTCCACCACAATGTATGTGAGGTCCTTTCCCCCTATATCTTACCAGCATTTATTACTGTTAATATTCTGAATAATTGCCATTCTAACTGGAATGAGAGGAAATCTGAGTGTAGTGGGGGGAAGAAAGGGAGACAGAAGATAAAATGAGGAGAGGAAGAAGGATGAAGGAGGAAGGAAAGGAATGGAAACGGGAAAGAAGAACATAGGTACTGAGAAAATCCAATTAATTGAAAAATATGTAAAATTAGAACTTTCAAAACACCAACAATGAGAGAACACACTAGAAAACTCTTTACACAAAGGAGCTGATACAACAGCAACCCCACAATGATTTGTTTTTGTCCTTGCTAAGGTTTTTAAAACAGAGACACTTTTTTCTGAAACTTTAATTTTAGAATCCCCCAACTATGAGGATGTTGGTGTTGTATGAGGATTTATCATATCATTTGTTCATTCTTAGCTCTGACCCAAGCTGGCCAAACTAGTTAGCGAAGTCAGTATGTTGAGCTCCAACTTTTCTTCTGCCGCCAGAAAGTACTGGACTAGTATTGTCCATTTCAGAGCAGAATTCACCCTCAATATAGCCGTTTTTGTATTTGAGGATGGTAATGTAGCTCTGGCAGGAGTTGCTGGCCAGCTTTTTCACCTGGGTAGCCTATGGGTCGATGTGGATTGCACCGAACCCCTATTCTGAGAAACCCGTGTGCCAGGGGGAGGAGTGTGGGATGTGCTTGGTCACATCAGTAGATCCTCCAGAAACTTCTGGAAATTGAGAGGTGGCTAGGCCCACAATAGGATGCTGCAGGTAGCAGCTTACCACACAAACCTGATCCAGCCCCGACTTACTCCCTATCAGCCTGGCTCCTTACACAGAGCTCAGACTGCCAATTTCAGAGGAAAGTGCCCTTCACCCTTCTCCACTTTGCAGATCCCCAGACTGGAATCTGTGCCTTCTGCCACCTCCCAGAGCTTCCCCTGCACCTGTGTTACAGTCTCACTCTTGTGCTCAACTCGCTCTTGTGCTCAAATCGACTCATGGCAGGGACATCTACCGATCCAGTGGAAAATAAAGCATAATTGGCCCTTGGGTCTTGAGTATATAAAAAGAAAGCAAGCCAAAGAAAAACAGAAAGGAAAACAAAAGAAAGTGGCAGAAGTTTCTAATGTCTCACTCAGAAAGTCTGAAGAAAGGGTCTTTTTAGGCTGACACTGCTTCCCCACATTAATTAAATCTTCTGGGAAGTGCAAGGACTTTCTCCTGAGCAGGCTCACCTGACCATATCTGAATGTTCTTCCTGCTCAGATCTTGAATTTACTGGACAGAGGAGCCTGCTTTTCTTAAACTTCCTGGGAAGCTTTCTTTCCAGACACTGGAAAGGGGCTGCTCTCCCCTACCGAGTAACCACCCACCTGGTCGCTCGCTTTCTGAGTTGTCTTCTGGCACTTTCTCACAGGCTTCCTACTTCTTCATGCTGCCACAGAATTGTTTTGATTCAGTCTCAGAAAGCAGCAAGTACACAGTGAGTTCCTCTCATTTTCCATGTTCAGATTCTCTACTGCTTGGTGTTTTTGAAAGGAGCTGAGCCATATCTCTTCCATTCAAAAGATGTGTGATGTTCTCTCATTCTCACACAAAGGCCCTTGGTGCTAATCCTCAGGAGAGCTCTGAACCTGCCAGTGGATTCTCATCGTGGTGGTTTGTTCCTCTCTCTTCATTACATCTGAGATGTTTCAAGCTGTGTTAAGCCTTCCTAAGTTGTAGGAGCTTGTAAAAGGAGGACTGAGTCTTCATACTTAGCACCTCCTGAAAATCTGAAGGAACATCTCAGTCTTCAGGATACCTGGAGTCTGAAGAAGTCACCCTGGACATGTACTATTTCTCCTCTGGTTTCCATTCAAATGAGTGTGCTTGAGAAAAAGAGATAAGGTCGTTCTAATTAGCAAACAATACATTTTAAATAATAGATCTTACATAATAACTTTGTGATTTAAGGTAATAGTAATAACAAGATAATGATATTTTGACATTATTTATTTGATGTCCTAAGGAAGAAATGTCAAAATCACTTCAACTAGAGCATTGTTATGCCTAGTTTTTGCTTTTCTGTTTTTTTTAAATTTTTTTACTATTAATGTCTCTTATGAAAGATATAGTTGGGAAGAAATTAATCATCATTTTAAAGAGCTGATGGTAAAATATAGCATTTAGAATAAAAGTAATTATGAGGCAACAAAGTAGTCAGAAAAACCGATCTTTTATAAAGGACTTTTATAGCCATGACTACCACTACTACCTTGAAAAAAAGTATGTGTTTTTAAAGTTCCTAAGAATATACTACCAAGAAGCCACAAATTAACTTCCCTTAGCCCAGAATCCCTTTGGCCAATCATTTCCTGAAAGAATGGTAGAGTTTCTAAGGACACCATAAAAGCCTTTGTTACAAACAGGTACCAGTTTAGAGGTGTTCTGCAGATAAGAAGCTAAAACAGATTAGTGTACTGATACCTGTTTCAGAGAAATATATTTGATCATCAAATATATTCTATGATCAATGGCACATGTTTCTTATCTAGAATAAATTTTAAAATGTGTTCTATGTAATAAAAATATTTTTCTTCTATTTTTAGTTTTCCAGGGTATTAACATACACAGGAAAGTATAGGAGTTCTTTTTTTTTTTTTTTAAATAAATAAACATAAAATGTTTACACTATGAGTAAATTCAAGTTACAACTTTTTTTTGGGAGATACTGGGGATAGAAATCAGGGGCATTCTACCTCCGAGCTACATCCTCAGCCCTATTTTTTTCTTTATTTTGAAACAGGGTCTCACTAAGTTGTGTAATGCCTCACTAGGTAGCTGAGGCTGGCCACGAACCCGGATCCTCTGGTCTCAGTCTCCCAAATCCTGGGATGCCATCACGCATGGCTCAAGTTACATCTCTAATGAAGAAATTAAGACTTATAGTGCTAACTTCTTACCAATAAAAAGTTCAGATGTTTTTAGTTTTGGTTCTTAGTTTTTTGGGTTTTTTTTTAATGACAAAAGTGGTTATATACAATGTCAACATAACTACTACAACAGGTAAGATTAAGGCTAAATGTGTGGGAATATCCATTATCATTTCCTTAGGATAAATTTTAGAAGCAGAATTGCTGCATCAAATTATACATATTTTAAATCAATGAATGCAAATGGATAAAGCATGCTACCGAAAATTTTAGTCATTTTATGTTACCTCTGTTTTGTATAGATAACCATTTCCCTGGACAAAGGGTGGGCATTTGGGGACATATTTATTTGAATCTAGGCAATATATAAAATTAGAAATAATAGAACTTTAAAAGATTAAAGATATTTTCCCATTGTTAACAATATATTGCAACCTGGGGAAAAGGGACATGTTGAAGTATGCACAGTGTAATCAGATGGTGTGCTAATGACTATAGTTTATATGAAACATACAATTTAGTAGATTTGTATTATATTGCCTGTGCATGGAAGGAGAGAGTAGTACCTCTTACTTTGTTTTATGTTAATACTGGAGTTCCTTTTAATCAATAAAAATGGCTCTGTTAACGATTATAAGCATAAAATATTGAAAAAAGAGATATCTACAGTTTACTCCAGTGTGTGGAAATGAAAAAAATTTATCAGTGGTTATTATCTTGTTCTATATGAGAGAAGTAAACAGATATGAGACTATGAATATGGGATTGTGTTAATGTGGAGAGAAGAGCCAAATTAGTGTACTTAATTCTCAGATGTGCAGCTCTGTTACAGACTGCATTTTAGTTTTAGTTTAGTTTACTCTCTTAGTATATACTTGCTCGGTGCTGATAAACTAGAAGATATTTCCATCTTCATGTGACAGCAATCTATAGTTACTGCATTTTCTGACTTCTATTGATATAAATCTGAGGGTTGTGTGATGTGAGGTAGTAAAATGAGCACAGGAATTCTTAATAAGAAAGATCTGGGTTCAACTTTTGAACTCAGCAAGTACTAACTGTAAATTTGGCCAATCTCATATGTCAAAAAGCCATATGTCAAAATACCTATTGTCTTAGAGTGATTTATTGGTAAAGCTTATGATTGTTGTTGCAAAACTGATTGTATTGGTTAAGTAAAAGAACTTATATTAATAGAAAATCCTAAAACTTCTACGACTTAATACAATAAAAGTTTATTTCCCACTTATGTCATAGATATAGGTTGCCAGGTTGGGTTGGGTGGATGTCTACTGGACCTTCCCATCCTCTTTATCAGAGTCCTTCGATACGTGAAAAATAGAGACAGAGAGAGCATAGAATCCAATGGAAGCTTTGCTGTGGGTCAAGCCCGGATGTTGCATAAATCACATATGCTTCTGTTCCATCAGCCAACAATTAGTCACATGGATATACAGACAAATTGGTTAGCTGAGTGCTTGCTACAATTTGTATCTGGAACACCCCCCTAAGGCCCCTGTGTTAAAAAGGCTTGGTCTCCAGCTTGATGCTATTGGGAAGGGGGCCTGGTAGGAGGTGTTCAATTTATTGGGAACATGAAGGAGATAGTGGGATCCTCACTCTCTTTGCTCATTTTTGTTTCCTGGCCACAAAGTGAGGAAGCACATAGGGTAGTCATGGTATTATTCTTTAACCTGTGGCCAAATAGAAATGTTAAACATGAGAGATCCACCTGTTTAAATAACTCTTTCATATAAACTCCCTCTTCAACAAATTCTTAATATCATGTTCTCCAATTTAGTCATTAGTCCTTTTGCTCCTGCTATATTTTGGCTGAGAGGAAGGTATATAGAGAAGATCTTATCTTAAAAATATAATAATTACCAATGTCCTAGCCTACCCATGGATGCTATGGTTGCAAGGATTTTCCCTTTCTGAAATAGATTTGTTTGATTAAGACATGAATCCCAATAGTGCTTATTGTGGCCAATCATTGCTGAAGCAATTTAAGCCAAATCAGATCTGCCAATATTTTCTGCCTACTTGGCTCTTTTAGGTAGTCCTCTAATCTCTATTTCATACTATATTTCCTCCTCAAAAATATTATACTAAGTGAACCAGATCATTGGTATTTTTTTAGTTATCATGTGTATTTAAATGGTCTGGTTTGTTCCTATTTTTAAAATGGCTATTATGCACGTGTACATGTGCAGTGGGGCAGGGAATTATTTCCCAAGAAATATATAAGTGGATTATTAACTATGTGCTTCTTTTTTTGTATCAGGGATTGGAGGGATTGGATCCAGGGGCATTCTATTTCCCAGTTACACCCTCAGTTCTTTTTTTAAATTTTGAAACAGGTTCTAAATTGAGAAAGGTCTCACCAAGTTATTGAGGCTGGCCTCAAACATGCAATCCTTCTATCTCAGCCTCTCAAGTATGGGGACTACAGGCATTACCACTGTGCCTGGTTATATTTTGGTTTTAATGTTCTGGTGGGGGTGATGCAGATAAAGATTTGCTATATTATATTTCTTTATTCTCTTTGTACTTTCTAAAGGATTTGAGGTTCTTAATGTCAGATATAAATTATGTTAAATACTGTTATTTGAAAGCACTGAGTTTATTATTAGTTTTCTTTTTTCCCTAATTAAAGAATACACACACAAGATGCATAACTCTAACAAGTATTTATTGAGTGTTCTCTGTGTGACAGGAATTGCTTTGTGTGCTGGGAAGCTGACAATAAGTATGAAAGACAAGATGTTTGTGCTCCTGGAGCTCACTTTCTACTGGCAGGAATGGAGAATGAATGAAGAAGCAAACAAGTAATTGAAGAAATTAGAAATTCAAGTAGCAATAGGAACCATAATAGAAAATGAAATAGAGTGAGGTGTTAAAGTATTTTCATGAAGCTAAATGCTGGTTGAGGAAGTAAAAACTAATTTGGGATGTGAATAATAAGTAGTCAGGTGTGTGAAACAGATAGAGCAAAGGCCCTAAAGGAAGTGTGTTCCATGAACAACTACCATTTCTTTCCTTAAGCAAAAGGAGGGTGAGAAAGTAAAAAAGTTAATACGGCTGAGTGGAACAGCATAAGAGATGGAGTGAAAACAGAGATCGGATGACCTAAGGCTTTGTCATCTACCTTCCAAAGCACTGCTCTGGACAACGGCACAATTTAGCAAACCCTTTCTTTTCAGCACATATTTGTGTGAATGCTTTGACTTTTCCATATGCAGTTTATAGATACCATTTTCTTCTTATGGCTGCATCTTCTTGGGTTCTATTCAATTTTGAATGTTTGGAAACTCGGTGACCCGATGAACATATTTTCTAAATTTCTAGTCCCTTCTCAGCTCATTTGCACCTGCCAAAAGATGATCAGAAGTGGGCAGCTGTGTACATTATTGATAGATATAGTTGCCTTTCATATGGAATTGAGAATTTTGTGATAAGTGACACTGTTCTTTAGCCTATAATCAGCTTCGCCCTCAAACTTAAATAAGTACATAACTGGCTAGTTTCTTTGCATGTTATTCATAGTGGTTTTCAGTCTCAGGCTTCTAAAGGACTGGGAAAGTTGAGCTCTGACTGCCTTCATATTGGCAAGTGTGAAGATGCTTATTATGCTGCAGTTAATGATGAAAAGCGGAGATGGTCAAAATTCCAAGCATCACACCAGCTGTAAATGGCTCTATATTAAGAAACTGTTTCTTTTCTAGAACAACTATGAATGGGAAAATGAAGCACATTTTTATGCCCATCTGTTTGTGGCACAGCTTAGAAAAATATTGTCAAGCGATTTGAGGACTAGTTTCTGGGTTCCACACTCTTTTATGTATTTCATAACTTGGCAGCCATTTAGGCTACTTTGAATACAATTGGCTTAAATAGCTCATTTGTATTGGCCCTGGAATATTGAAATGTCACTTCAAAGAGCAGCATTCTATTCCTGCCTGCACACTTCAGAACCCCTGCTGTTAATACAAACAAACTCCCCCACACAGAGCTCTCTTAGCTATTTGCATCATCTAGCTCTAAAGTCTATGATATATTTTTCCCTCTCAGTTGACAAAAAAAGTAAATTCATATTGATGATGTGAGCAATTAAAAAGATGAGTGAAATTAGAATATCTAAAAGGAATGCCACCTTCTACATAAAACCATTAGTAAGGACAATCATCACTCTATCAAATCATGCAAATTTAGACAGAAATTCTAAAAAGAGGAGCTCTTATTCTCTGCTGACAATAGATAAATATTGCCTTGAGAAAATATGTCTAAAGTTTGACTAAGACAATGATAATTGTGTGTGTATGTGTGTATGTATGTGTGTGTGTGTGTGTGTGTGTGTGTGTGTATGTGTGTGTTACTAGGGATTAAACTCAGGGGCATTTTATCTCCAACCTATACCCCAGTACCTTTTTTTATTAGTTTGAAACAGGGTCTTGCTCAATTGCTGAGAGTCTAGATTACTTGTTGAAGTTGGTCTTGAACTTGTAATCCTCCTGTCTCAGCCTGCCAAGTACTTGGAATACAGGCATGCTTAGTGATTATTGCCACCCTTTGGACAATAATAACTTCTAAAAGGAAGTTGGTTCTCTACTATGTTTTCCAGTACAAAAATAAAAGCTCATAGTGTGGCTGTGTCAAGGTTCCTCATTTATAAAAATTACTTTATTACACATAACAGACAAAAGCACTTTTAAAAGGATTGTCTTTGTAGGATCCAAAAATACCTTTGCGAGGATTTTTATTTAATTATCAAGATTACCACTCATAGCTGTGTTTTAGCAAGTGTTCTCTTTTCCAAATACTCCATCCTATTTTGCAGTTACAAAAAGTGAGTTTGAAACAAATCTTATCTGTGAACTTTATTATTTTTCTTTAGTATTAAGAGTAACTTTATGTGAGAATGCCTAGCTGAAGCCCTAGATTTATTCAAAAAAGGCTAAAAGCAGTCAAACAATACTCATGATTTCCTATTATGTGCTAGGCATGACGAACAAGACAATATTCCTGCCTCCAAGTGGTTTATTTTGTGTTGAGGGATTGGGACATATAAAAGGAAAACTCAACATAATCTTACTTGTGAGTGTTGAGGGAAGAAGAAGCGAAAATGCAGATAGAGAGCGGCTTCCAAGGAAATAATATCTAAGCTGAGATCTGAACTGATGCACAGGGTTTGGCCAGAAGAAGAGTGAAGATATTGAAAGGAAGGTTTTCTGGGTAAAGGGACCAACATATGCAAAGCCCTGGTATTGAGAGAACATAGTTCATTCTAAGAACTGAGTAGTTCAGTATGACTAGATGATTAACTGCGTTTCTTTAATAATAGTGTCTTAGCTCAGTCTACTATAACAAAACACCATAGGCTGGGTGGCTTTTAAACAACAGAAATTTATTTCTCACAGGTCTGGAGGCTGCAAAGTGCAAGATCAAGGGACCAGCAGATTGTGTTCCTGGTGAGGGCCCTCTTCCTGGCTTGCAGAGTTTTAACCTTCTTACTGTGGCAGAGAAAAGCTCTGGGATCTCGTCCTGTCCTCTTGTCTATGGACACTAATCCCATCATGTGGACTCTACCCTCGTGATCTCATCTGAACCTAATTACCACCCAAAGGCCCCATCTTGTGATACCATCACATTGGGAGTTAGGCCTTTGCTATATGAATTTTGGGTGATGGGGCAGAAACATTCATTTCATAACAAATGGGATTTTTCTTAGGAATATCAAAGCACATTATTAAGTGCGCAATAAAATCCTTACGTGCATTAAGAAATCCTTAAAACAATCTCTATATCTAGTTCTTCCCAGAAAACTTGGAATAAGAATTTTAGATTTCTTTTGTTCTTTCTAAAAACGATTCTACTTTTGGCTAAGAATATCAAACTCTAGAGAGAAATGTTTTTGTTGAACTAGCACTATAGATAGCAGGCTTAATCCAGGACTAGGACAAAATCACCTTCAACTCATAACTTTTTTTATTGAGCATATAAAGATAACTATCCTCAGTTGTCTCCTTTTCTACTTCCTTGTAAACCCAATTTCTTCAGTAGTAAGGAAAGTCACATTGAAATTCTACTTTGGAGAGGCAAGAAATCATAGTCTAGATAGATCATTTGAAAAACCACAAAGTTAGAGATTATAGCAGCCAGAGTTGAAAAAGAAGATGCACCATAATTTGAATAGAGAAATTTTAATTTAAGATTAATTAAAACAGGAGACTATTAAGATGTTAAGAGAACCTTGAAGAGTATCCTACAGCAAACTTGGAAGGGTTCCCTCTCCCCAAGGCTGAGATGGATACTTTTTTAGAGAAGGTATGATTGTAGCCAGGTAGATGGTGGAGAAATTGTGGTGTTGGATTGCCAGAGCTAGCTTACAATCTTCATATAAATAGAAGGTACAGAAGGGCTGAGGCTGCAGAGCATGTGCACAGAGGAGTCAGCATGGCATGTTAGTGAGCAGGATGGTGCAAAGCCTGGGGTGTGTGATGTTGGGATCAGAGGAATGAAGCAGAATGATCACTGGGCTGGGGTTGGAACTGTGAAGTGCTACATGTTCTGGGCCAAGAGTAGGATTGTTATTCCCACATGGTAGGGATAAGAAGACACAATCTAGAAACAGGAGTAGAGGCTCCTTTATTTCCTGTGGTGTCCTTCCAGCCTTGTATCCTGAAAAGAACTTAATATTGTAGTTACTGCAAAGGAGAATTGGTGAAATCAGCTCCATTGTCACGGAGCAGATAATGAAGGGTATATTTGGATCTAATCAGCAGTAAGCTGATAATTTGCACTGAGACAAATGGAAGATAAATTGGCAAAAAATCGAAATCTTATTTTGTTCTTGACTAAGGGAAATGTGTAGATGCCAATGCATGTGACTTACTATGGTTCTTGCACTCTAGTGCAACGTGCCTAGAATTTTATTACAGTGTTGAAAATTTCTATTGACTTTATTTTTCTTCATTCTGTCCTCTACCTGCATTTGTACATAAATGAGCATACCTCCATACGGTGTTCATATAAATTCTCATCCCAGATCTGCCAGCTATTAGATTCATAATTCTCTAATTCTTTGCATGTTTTTATAATTTATAATTCTTTACGTGTTTTTAAAGTGGCACTTAAAATATGTCTTGACAGTGTTGTAAAGATCAAAAAAGTTTGTGAAAACTTGGCCCATCATTGACACGAAGTAAGTGATTGTCAAATTCAACATTTTTTTTGGTGATTTCCTACTAAAGGACTGCTCTTCAACACTGTTTATGAGAAAGATTTGAGCTAGTTTTCATCTTCATTTTTGTATAGAAACTTCACAGAAAATCCTAATGGAGGTAATACCAAGAAAGTATTAAGAAAACATCTGTCGTTTACAATTAAATAGATTCAGGCTTTGTAAATTGATTAAAATAACAAACTATTTTTCTTAAGTCCTCAGACTTCTATGAGAAGGTAACACTTATTAATTGCTATTCAATGTATATAGATGTTTGAAAGTTACAACAGTAGGGTTGGTTAATCATCAATCGGTGTAGTGATTTTTAATAAGAGCTCTCCTTTTTATTTAGTAATTACATCCCTTGCTCAGTATGTATTTCTAGACACACACACACACACACACACACACACACACACACACACACATTTAGTTCAGTTAGCAGAAAATGTTCTTGGTTGAAATTTAATGAAGTTGCTTATCTCCCACTCTAACATCAGTCATATTTTCTGTTCTTTTATATCTTAAAGTTCTTGGTGCAGCCCAATGAAGCACCATATTACTATCATCAGATTGTGCTATTTATTCTACCTGGAATGACTTTGAAAATTTATATGTCCTTTAAATCTTCACTGATAGCTTAGCTAGAATTAGTCTTTCAACTCCTTGACCTTCCCCACCCCTAGCATGTGCTCTATCACTCTTCTCATGGTGTATTTCTTTGTGTTGTAGGTTTTTATATTTTGCTATGTCCAGTTAAATGTTCTTGGATGAGACGTATAATAGTTTCTTTATGTAATATGTAGGGGAGAAAAAATATTTTTCCTCACCAATAGTTGGTTCATGGCTGAGGCTCCTATAACAAAAGGCAGATTAACAAGATAAAAACATACAAATTTATTTAATACAAATTTTATTTGCTGCAGGAGCTTCCATCAGAAAATGAAGATGCAAAGAAACAGTTAAAACTCATTTTTTAAAACAGTGGATTTGATGGAAAGCGGAGAGTCATGGAGAAATATGATAGGGCAGAGTATAGTCTAATAAACTGGAAGAAACTACTCTGTGTCCCTGTGTCTTCAGAAGTAAGAACATTCCTGTCCTCTGGGTCTAGGGAGGGTGCTTCTCACCTGAGGCTCTTATGACCTGCTTGAAGGGAAGGACAGAAAATTTTGCCTACATTTTATGACCTGCTGCAGGGAAGGAGAACAGATATGTGGGGAGAAAGGTCAGAAGGAACTTTTTGCAAATGCTGTTTCTCACATTCCTTCAGTTTAAAATACTCAGTATGTTAAGGTGCCATGTTTTAGGGTAGCCTGTCCTGAACCCCATCAAATACACAGTGTATTAAGGTATGTAGTAGTTGGCAATAATATTTGACTAGGATAATAATAATAGCAATAGGTAAATGATACAGAATTTATTATGATAATATTACCCTCATTTTAAAATTTAATTTCTGAATAGCTAGCCCACTCAGAGAGTTCAAAATACAAAAAGCGTAAGGAGCCATATTATGAAAACTCTATCTCCTTTTTCTACCCAATTCCCCTCAAGCTACGTAATAAATGTTATTAGTTTCTTGGCTGTCATGCAGAGAAATTTTATGCATATATATATAAAAACATGTACATAATTACCCTATTTGATTATGGTATTCAAGACTTTGCTTTTTCCCCCTCAATATATTTAGGATAGTTTTTATATGACATACAAATATAGTTAACACTTTTTTATTATTGACCGTGTGCCAGAGATTTCTTCTCAGTGCTTTATATGTGCTAACTTACTCAATCTTTACAACAATCCTAAAAGGTAAATATTATTATTACCCCCCCTTCACTAATGAAGAAACTGAAGCATCAAGACTAAGTAAACTGTCCTAGGCCACATGACTAGTGAGTAGTGCAATACAGTATTAGAATACTGATAACATGACTCTGTTGTTCATATTCCTTGCCCATTATGCTACACTAGCATTTGTAGAACTTTCTTATTCTTGTCGACAACAGAGGACCGAACACTGGATATAAACAGCTGCCATTTTTAATGCTCAGTGTATACCAGGAACAGGGCTAGGAACATTGCAGAGCTGCAAGAGGCATAGTTCATATGGAATTCTTATGGTTAGAACACCGCTGGATTTGTTTTATGTAGATGCTCTGGGAGACCCTTCCAATAATTCATGAAGAAAATGAGGTCTACTTTGATAATTTGCCCAAGACTGCATTCAGTACTGGTAAGTGGTAAAACTGGTATTTGCATTGAACTTACTTGATATAGTTGAGCCATCATGTGAACCTGCTTCAATAGCTTTCAGGCTTAAAATCCTTAGCAAAGAGAAAATGTATTTTTGGCTTCTTGGTGGTGGTAGGAAAATCATGGTGCCATTTCTGCCAAGCTTCCTTTTATTTTATTTTATTTATTTTATTTTTTTTTAATGTTTTACTAATAAACCTTTTTTTTTTTTTTCCTATTTTTTTTTTTTTTTTGCAGTACTGGGGATTGAACTCAGGGGCATTCTACCTCCGAGCTACACCCCCAGCCCTATTTTTTTTTTTTTATTCTTTATTTTGAAACCAAGTCTCACTAAGTTGCAGAGTGCCTCACTAGGTAGCTGAGGCTGGCCGCGAACCCGGATCCTCCGGTCTCAGCCTCCCAAATGCTGGGATTACAAACGTACAAAACTGGTTAACCATATGCAGGAAAATGGAAATAAACCCCACTTTCTCACCCTGCACAAGAGTCAATTCCAGATGGATCAGAGACCTGGAAGTTAGGCCAGAGACCTTGCAGCTACTTCAAGAGGGCATAGGCCCAACACTTCAACACATAGGCACAGGTCAAAACTTTCTCAACAGGACCTCAAAAGCACAAGCA
>PVLC010001115.1:146017-157430 GCA_004027655.1 Graphiurus murinus | reverse complement strand
CAAAAAAAAAAAAAAAAAAAAAAAAAAAGCTATAAGCTGAGTTAACCAACCTGGGCTGGGGGCTGGGTTTTCCTGATGTTATATTTCTACGTAATATTAAGAGTAGATTTTTTTTTTTTTTTTGAGGTACTGGGGATTGAAGCCAGGGGCACTCTACCTCCAAGCTATACCCCCAGCCCTATTTTTTATTCTTTATTTTGAAACAGGGTCTCACTAAGTTGCGGAGGGCCTCACTGGGTAGCTGAGGCTGGCCGCGAACCTGGATCCTCCGGTCTCAGCCTTCCAAATGCTGGGATTACAAGCATGTGCCACCATGCCCAGCTAGAGTAGTTTTTTTGTTTGTTTTTTTAAGTATTGGGGATTAAATCCAGTCCTTTATGCTTGCTAAATTAGTATTCTACATCTGAGCTCCATCTCACCCCCAGCCCTATTTTGTTTATTTTGAAACAGGTTCTCACAAAGTTGCAAGAGGTCCTTGCTAAGTTGCTAAGGCTAGCCTTGAACCTGGCATCTTCCTGTCTTAGCCTCCTAAATACTGGGATTACAAGTGTGTGCCATCACACCCCTCCCAGCTCTTTTTCTTTTGAGACAGGGTCTTGCTAAATTGCCCAGACTGGCCTCAACTTATGATCCTCTTGCCTCAGCCTCCTGAGTGGCTGGGATTTCAGGTTGTACTACTGTGCCCAGGTTAGACTCAGTGTTTAAAAAATTACTTATTTGTTTCCAACAAAGATCTAAGATTACTGCCATACACAATATTAAACAAAATAATCAAGCACTTTCCAATTCCCAATTACCAAATGTAAGTGGATTCTGAACAAGTAAAAGATGAATTATTCTAGAATGTCCTGCTCTGTGGATTCTCTTCATCCCCCAGCCCCTAAGCTCTTCAGGTCTTTAGGCAGGCCTTACCTATTCAAGAAACTCTCTGTGCTTCCCAGAGACTTACCCTTAAAAATTGGTGCTCCTAAAGTCACAGATTGGGTACAGTAAAAATGATGGCATAAGGGAAAGAAGCACTATGATTTCCACTTAATTTTCCAAGAAAGTATGAAGATACCTAAGCAGAGAGGGGAAAAATTCCAACATGAATGTGGCTGATGGGAGACTAAAGGATTAAAGAAACATAATTTCTCCTAGCCAATAAAAGTAGCCAGGCAATGAGGTCTGTCAGTCCTGGTGGAGAATAGAACAAACCAATGCGACCCACCCCACAGGTTTCCTCTAAAATACCTGAACATTTCCACCTTGACTTCCATGTTTCAAAATTCTGTGGTCAGTGAAAAGTTTTCTACTCTGATAAAGCCAAATTCATCTCCTTCCTTTGCTTTTTAAAATGTTATTAAGCCCATACTAATGAATCTGGGTGTACTTAGACATATTTTGTCTGTTTATTTGGTGAGATAAAAGCCACAGAGTCTTCATCCTACTTTTTATAAAAAGCTATTTCAGTTGGTCTTAAATATTGTTGTATCATAACAAAGTCACTGCAAAAATTCCTGTGCAGAGTAATCACTGTACTTTTGAGAAAACTTACAAACAGCCAATAACTGGAATTTAGTGAGTTCTTGCTTGAATGAGAACTATATTGTATGCCGGCAAGAATCCAAGCTTTTAAAAAGTAACTCTGTAATGCAGCATCTCAGCCTTGCCCTCTACTGTTATTAGTATTTTCTGGAAAAGGGGAAATCTTGGCCCAACAATGTTCAAGCCAGCTCCTTTTTTGCTTATTCTATAATGTGCGGCCTGCCAAAATCAGAATTAACTGCCTTCTTCGCTCTGTGAACTCCTCCCACCCTAGACAATGGAACACAGACAGGGTACCTCTGCAAGAGAAAGGTCAGCTGTCAGGAAATGAAAGGGATGCATCTTTACTTCCTGTATGTTAGAAGGTCAGTCCATTAAGAAACCACATACAAGAATGTGGGTCCCCTTCCAGAATCTCTCGAGGTAAAATGTTTTCATTTGCTAACCTGTTGAATTCTGTCTTTTATTTAGAAATATAGTAGTTAAGTGTGGTTATCAAGCAGTTTATCACAGAGTACACAGTTTAAATGGTGGAGAAGGAGGTTGGTCTAAACTTCTTTGGAAAGAAAGAGAAACATCCTGTAGAGGACCTGAAAGTGAAAATGTAAGCAAGAAGCTGCCATTTACCCAAAGAAGCTCATGTTTCCTGTGTATTGCAGTATTAAATGTCTCAACCTGGAGAGCAACTAGACCGAGACAGGAATTTAGAAGTAAAAAGTTAAAAAGATTATCCATCTACTTTCTCCCTATTTTTCCCACTGGGAGTACAATCAGCTCCTAATCTCCTTGAGTTTCACATTCTCAAACTCAACCAATTGCAGGCTGAAAATATTATGGGGAAAGGGGGGCAGTGGCGGGTGATGGCATGTTCAGATACATACAGATTTGTTTTATCATTATTTCCCTAAACAATACATTATAACAACCATTTACATAGCATTTACATTGTACTAGATATTATAATAAGTAATCTAGAGATGATTTAAAGTATCTGGGAGGATAGGTATATATTAAATGCAAACACTCTGTCATTTTACATAAGGGACTTGAGCATCTCCAGGTCCTGGGATCCCTGGGGAGGGGCAACTTGGAACCAATCCTTCCATGGGTAGGGACCCCTCCATAGTTTTGCCCCTTCCAAATCCTAATGTCCAAGGTTTGGCTTCCGTTGAAAAACTGTGTTGCTACTAAGATGTTCTGAAGGAGAGTTAACTCCCTCCAGGCAGCTCCACCTGCCCCCCATCCTTCCATCATCAGATAAATAAGGAGCTGGCAGTGAGGGTGAAGTCAATCTGCTGCCTCTGGACTGAAGTGTGCTGGGGACAACATGTGTTTCTGTGAACATCTTTAAAATTCAGACATCTATTTAACACAACCCACCAGGCAGAAAAACCATTCTGGAAAGTGACACTAAGAATACTTATCATTTACATGGAGCCAGATATTGTATTAGACATAAGTGATGGCAATTAGCATGAGGTATTTTTTCGGAGTGATAAAAATGTTCTAAAATTAGACTTGTGGTGATGGGTTTCACAACTGTAAGTAAGCCGATAATCATTAAATGGGTGAGTTTTATGGTATATAAATTATTCAATAATAGTAGAGCTTTAAAAATATGTATCTGACACAACCCATATCCTTAAAGGAAGCTTTAATGCTTTGGAGCAACTCAGGTACATTTGCTATGAGATGCATGTTCAACCCATGTCAAATGCAGATACCCTTAAAATCAAGATATCCAAAGTATGGGCATTATTCATATTTCTATCTGATCATCAGCAAAGACCACAAGAAGCCACTCAGTTCCTGCTTCTCCCTGGAGGGTGAGATTCGGGAAGGGAGACCCTTTACTCAGTTCCTGAAACCTTTTCTAGATGGAACATTGGTGAAGACTGCAGCAACTGAGACAAGTCACAGGAGAAAACTCACACACCCCAAATTAAATCATCTACTCCCTATTCTCTGCCTCTCCACATGGGGGAATATAACATCAAGACGTTTTGTATCAAGAGAAACAGAAAAGCTTGGAATCCATAAGAAAGGATCAAACAACAGTCACTGATTTTTTTTTCTTTATAAACTGTACTGCTGCCCCATTATTTTATATATAATATGGTCAAAGGCAGGCAGTTATGGACAAGTCTCTGATCTGACCTATAAAAGAGAGGAGTAAATTCATCTTAGGAAGGCTTGGAATGACATTTTTTTTAATTATCATAAGATCTCCATCAATGACCTGGTACCTGGGACCAGTCTGGTTGATGCCTGTCACTCTCAATCTTTTCTTGACTTGAACTACGGTGATATGTTCCCCCAACCTGAGAGTGGAAGGAACTGTGAGAGGCTGACAGCAATGAGGTCTGCATCAGTTCTGTCTTGTAGCTGCCAAATGGATGCTGACCAGAGGAAGGTCCAATAATCAAAGGTCAGGCCTCACTGGCCAGGAGCCTACCCTGAGAGACACAGATCACAGAGATCAGAAAGTCCAGGGCACACACATTAGAATCCACTGGGTGCCCCTGTGCCTTTTAGACTCATGCCTGGTTCCTTTTCCTGGATGATTTGCTATACACGCCTGATAAAGAAAGCCTAGTCTTATCCATCTACCTACATTTTATGGGATGACAGAAAAATAAAAGATTACCCTGTAGTGAGTTACCTGCAGTGCCAGTCTCCTGAGTTCTTGTGCCTGCCAGGACCCCAAGTCTCAGGCTCAGGCCCAAGCCATGGGGGACTTAATGACTACCCCCTTTCACAGCTATCCTCATCAATTCCCCTGAATCTCTGCTTCCAAAACAATCTCGTTCCTCTTGAACTCTACATCTTCCACTGGGCCTGGCCTGGCCTCTGTGTGTGTTTGTTTTTATTTTGTGTCCACAGCAGTGAGCCATGAATGCTTACAGGGCATGGGATATAAAACAGGATGGCACAAGTACAGGCTATGCTATAAAAGCATGCTTTTATATGAATGGTCACAAAAGAATGACTTTCTCCTAACCTCCATACTAAAAAAATAAATCTTGCCACCAGAGATGTGAAACTTTCCTATTTAGAGAACACTCCTTCATTTACAGTTGAGAATTATGCAAACCTGCCATCCATTTTATGAGACTTTTTCCTTGACCTATTTCAAAATCAAGCTATTCAGTTTGCTAGGTCAAAAGTAGTTGGATCCCTAAGTGGTGCTCCCCCACCAGCAATGAGAGGTCTGAGGCTGCTGATTGCCCAAGATCTTAAAGACACTAATTCACTGAGGTTCAATAAACTGTCAAATAGAAAGTGTGATCACATTATTTTGGGGTTGGTGTAAATGTGAGCTTTCTGTGGCAGTACAACAAGAAGCCCATGGGAACACATAGATAACGCTGGCTTGGTGCCACTGTGGTTTCTTGTGCAAATGGACATTGTGAATCCTACCTCAATCTCACCTATTAAATGGCATGTGTCTATGGCAAAACAATAGGGGAACATCTCTCTTGGATCAGAAAAATTTGTGCCAATGGAAAATGAATTGAATAATCATTTCCCTCCATTCCATACTCTGCTGGTTCTAAAATACCACCCTTATCCTTGCTTTAGTATATCTAAAAGAAGTAGGGAACAATATACACAAATTCAAATTAAAAATATAGTAAAATTTCTGGATTTTGTCATTCAGGACAAGAAATACTCTAATTAATAGGAACTTACTATATGTAGTGCTACTTTAAGAAGCACTTCAAGATTTCACAGGGTCTTAGGTCATGTCAGGGATGAATTCTACTAGGCACATGTTAGATAAAACAGCTTTCTCAATATAGCATTAGATAAGAGTTTCCCTTGGTGTACGTGACATTTTCCAGTGGAGATGGATTAGGGGTGTTCCTTCTGTCTAATGAGTTGCCCAGTTTGGAGAAGGGAGCATCATGCCTCCACTACAGCTGCAGTGCTGAGAGCACCCCAAAGGCAGGAGGACTGCCGCTTGTGGGGTGAGGCACGGCTCCTACCACACAGAGCTCGGGCATGTGGCAGCATAGCAAATTTCCCAAGATGAGATGATAAGTCACAATTCTCAAATGTGAACTTTCCAGCCTCCTTACAAAACACTTATGTATAACACAATAATTCTATGTGGCCAGCCAGGCAGAAAAATTAAACTCTGCCACATGAATATGAATACTTGGCTGGGGAAGTCATTTTGCTGATATCGCCCAGATAACAAGATCTGACCCAAGAAGGTCTGTGGCTGCTACTGTTTAAGATATGAGGTACATGGGCATTTCATCTCAGTTTAAAAGTGGCCTTTTACATTCCCAGTACTAAAACATATATATGTAAATTTAAACCCAAATAAATGGAATGTGTTTTATCTAGAATGCTCAGCTCACATTCTATCCAACAGTTAGTTTACATGTGTGCATTCTCTGTTTCTAAGTCCCTTTTGGAAGAAGGTGGTGGTGAGCTACACAATCTGTGATTTTCAGAGAAGGACTAGAGAATGAGAATCCTGTAGCAAAAAACAATTTATTACAGATTTTTTAGCAGGCTTTTCTTATTTAATGGTTCCTCACTTTTCCTCAAAATGAGACCCACTTAATTACACAATGACAGAGTTAAGAACTCACTTGGGACAGCTTTGCAGTTCGGCAAACCTCTGCATAAATGATCTTGGAGAAAAATGCTATTTTGGTTGCATATACCAGCAAACATACTAAAAACTAAACTAATGGATTATGGGGGTTTTTTTGTTTTTTTGTTTGTTTGTTTTGCAGTACTGGGGATTGAACCCAGGGGCATTCTACCTCTGAGCTGTATCCTCAGCTTTATTTTTTATTCTTTATTTTGAAACAGGGTTTCACTAAGTTGCAAAGGGCCTCCCTAAATAGCTAAGGCTAGCAATGAACCTGTGATCCTCCTGTCTCAGCTTCCCAAGTGCTGGGATTACAGGTATGTGCCACCAAGCCTGGCTGAATTGTTCATTTTTAAATGAGCAAACTGTGTAGTTTGTGAATGATATCTCAATAAAGCTGTTAAAATTTTTGTGACTTTATCAGCAAAAGTAAAAAAAAAAAATTGCAAAAAAGAAAATTCTCATTTTGCTGCATAAAGCCTTGGTGTTGATGTCACTTGAAGACAAGTCGATCGGCGGAAACTTTTCAAGGTTTGTGCAGATGCAGTTTAACTTGGCTTTTGGTTATCACATCTACAGAGCCTGTGTCAGGAGTGAGGAGCAGGGGCCAGAGAGGATCTCCAAACTCACTTGGAACAGGGGCTGATCACAGTCGGCGTAGGAGGGTAAACCAAGGCAACATTCACTCGTTCGCTGCCGTTCTTAGGGCAAATGATCTCTGCCACTCCTTCTGGTCTGGGCTGGCTCAGCAACTCCCCTGCAAGAGGAAAAAGGGAAATACATTAGGGAGATGTGCCTTGCACAGAAAGGACACAATGCTTGGGGGTGGGAAGAGGAGAAAGGCAGGTAGTGAGGAAGGGAAGGGTCTGCAGACAATGGAGGCAGAGAATAAAGGTTCAACCATGGGAACCAGCAGAGCTGGCTTGGCTCCCACTGCCTAAATTCTCATCTGCATCACCATGGAGAAGGCTCCTGTGCTATGACGGGGAGGCCAGTCTCTAGACAAAGAAGCATCTGCTGTGATCCTGCATACCTTCCTTTTCACAGACTGACTCTAGAGATCTTTATGAGCCAGGCTCCCTAGAGCCCTGCCAAGGAGGTGCTCGTAATTAGGATTTGGGACAGATGGGGTTCAGGCAGAGTGCAGAAGCCTCCCAACGAAGCCCTGCACACAAATGAACTGGATAGGCAGCAGACTAAAGGTGTTAACAAGGCAAATGGCCCATGAGCATCCCAGCAGCTCCTGGCAAGAGGATTTCCTGGCTGGGTCTGTGTGCCAAATTGAAAGAACCCACAAGGCACTATCTTATGACTAATGGAGCCTAGTAAAAATAAATGATTAACTTAACAGAGTACCAAAATACCTAAGGAAATCGGACACTGCACGCCCCAGATATAATTTCTCCAACTAGATAATTAACTCTCTAAAAGCAGTTTTTACTTTGACTTCCATGCCTTAGTTTCCTCCCCATGGTCCATCCTACCTATCCCATCAGCACCTGAACACCCTGCCCTCCCTCTGCTCTTGAGACCAGTGCCATGTGTCTTCTTCTTTAGAGTACTCAATAAATGGCTCTGGCTGATGATGGCACATTTTTGCCTAGACTGCCCTAGTCAACCCTAGAGAACAAATGAACCAAACCAGGGGCATCAAAGGGATACCACAGGGAAAGACAGTACTGAAATCAAACTTCAACTGATGGTACTCATCACTTCTATGCTTATCTGAAATTCTAGAGACTCCTGAGTCCATGGGGACAAATAATGATCTAAAATTCCTTTGCACAGTCTGTGCAATGTCCTGAGGAGGGTTTTTCCTCATTTTACAAATGAGGAGCTAGTGCTCAGGGAGGTTATGCTGCATATCCAGAGTCAGCAGAAGAGGTGCAGGATCAAGATGGGAACTTGAGAACCCATCTCTGGGGCCCTTACTCTTGGTCACTGGCCCTAGTACCTCCCCAGCGTAGGGACTGCTTCTCTAAGATGGAACACATCTGTCCTAGAGGAGCAATCCAGAAACCACTATTTTAAAATAATGAACTTAAGCATCAAGATCTTTACATTTTTAGGAAAGACTTTAATTTCTAGATTGGAACATTCTTATATGGCTTTGCACAGGAATATAATTCGAATTCCTTCACCAAATTACTATAAACACCAAACTATACCACAAAAGTTAATTTTGCATCATCAGCTTGTCTGGTAGATATCTGGGTGTCAGAACTGTACTCTGACATCAGCCAGGTAAAGAACCCAAAGTAGAAAAATTCAAATGACAAATATAAACATTAAGTGCCATCGAAGTATTGGGGTAAACCCAAGTAACAGCACAGGAGAGTTAGGCTGTAACCTGGGACTTGCCCAGTCCTAACACCACCTGGGAAGTCAGAGGCCCTCTGACTTTTAACAAATCTGCTCCAAGTCCCATAAGATCTCTGCATCTTTAAACTAACCACCCCACCACCTACACAGCATCAGGACCACAACAAGAGGGTGCTCTGAGCTCCCTGGCCCCGGACTGCTCTCACCTGCCTCCTTGTCAGTTTCAGTTTCTACTTTCTGCCCTAAGATCAACCTGTAGCCCTGATCAGAGACTGGGCTTCTCTTGGTTCTCCCTAAAAACAATCTGCTGATAGGAATTTCACACAAGCCTCCGCACTAGTGGCTTTGGGCTGCCTGGGTACCCCAGATAACAACTGCAGATGCCAACCCCCTGTCCCTGGCACCCCTCCCTGGCACCAGCTCAGCACAATTGCCTTCCTTGTTGAATATGCTGTAGCTTTTGGTGAGCAGATCAGTTTGCCAGAGAATCTGAAATAATCTGTGTAACACTATTAAACCTTGGTTACTAATTTCTATTAAACCAACAGCTTTACTGTCTCTCCTGACAGAGCTAGGTAACTGGTTTTGTTTGTACGCTTTCCCCCGCAGCGTGGCCAGTCATGGTGGGCACTATTGTTTGGATGTGGGTTGTCTCCCCAGAGGTCATGTGTTGAAGCTCAGGAAGTCATGTAGTAGTGCTGAGAGGTGGAGGGGCCTAGTGGGAGATCCTTAGGTCAACTGCAGATGTAACTGCAGAAGAGCATGTGGCACTCTGGCTTCCAGTTATTTGATATGATATTATTCCCCACATGTGCTCCTGTTGTTGCCAACTGCCATGAGGTAACACAGACAAAGAGTGCCCTTGCCAGAGCCTGCATGTTGTTTGGACTGTCAATCTGGAAAACTGTGAGATAACAAACCTCTTTACTTTATAAAGTACCCAGCTTCAGAGGTATTTCATTATGGTTTCATCAATGAAAAGTGGAACAATACACTTGGAAACAGAGCATGAAGGTTGTAGGCACTGAGAGGTTTCACATATGAAACATTCACTGGACGTTAATGGATAATCTCAAATATACCCATGTGCTCCAACAATCTACTGAATGATGCCAGTATTCTTAGAATTGAAGAAAATGCACAGTTCTTAGATTAAGAACATGAGAAAAACAGCTTTTTCTTCTCAAGCTGTCTTAACATAAATGTGAAGAATTGTTCATAAGGTGTATGTTATCTAGCAAAATAATGAAGCTAATCATCCTCAAATTTAACACAAACTTGATCATCAAAATAAAGTGCCTGCTCGGGTTGGGCAAGAACTGAGACCCTACTGCATGTGAGGACTGCAGAAGATGCAGGGGAGATACAAGTTTACAACAAGGCCTTGGACAAGAACAACATTAGCTTCTGCGGGGGTGGGGGTGGGTTGTATGTGCAAAAAACCTAATGGTGCAAGATGGGTGCCCTGGGGAAATTATGAGATACTAGAAGAGTGATGAGGAAGAGAGATCAGTGCTGATTTGCAGGACTGTGAAAGAACTCAAAGAGTGGGGGACATTTAGCTAGAAGATCCAGAGCTATGGTTTTGATGAATGACTCAAGGTACCTATGTGAGGGCTTTGTTCTTAGGGTGGTGGTGCTAGGAGGTGCTGTAGACCTTTAAGAGGTGGGGTCTTTGGGGGTTTTCTTAGGTCACTGGGAGCATTCCAATGGGATTGTGGGACCCCAGTCTAGTCCTCACTCTGCTTCTCATCTTGAGATATAAGCAAGAGACACAAACCAATGAGCTGCCTGATCTTGAACTTCCAGAATCATGAGATGAAATAAACCTCTCTATGTCTAAAGTGGCCTGTGTCCGCTATGTCATTGTAGTAATGCAAAACTGACTAAAACACCCAGCAACATCCATTATCAGAATAGAGAATGTTATGTGCACAGCTGTGATATATGTAAAAATGAAAACAAACCCAAATTAACCCAGGGAGAAAAAACAATGGCAAGTAACATTTAGTGAGCACTTATTATGTGCTTGATGCCATGCTTGTGCCATCTCACTTAATCCTCAAGACAATACTACAAGGTGGGGACAGTTATTATCCTCATGGTATAGAAGAGGCAAAGGGCTAGGAGGGTATAATGAATTTGCCAGTATCACAGGAAGAAGTAGCAGTGCCAGAATTTGAACCCAGGACTATCTGACTCAACTTTTAACCACCACATCATAGTGCTCTATGTCAAGGATACTGTGATAATTAAATTATATAACATGAAAAATACTAAATACTACTATCTGAATTAGAAAAGCATTCGAAGCTATTATTTTAGTTTTGAGAATACTGTAAAGGCTTTCTCTTCTGAATATATACAGAATTCATACAAGCATGTAAAAACAATATACTAGGTTAAATCATAAATATCACACCTTCTCACCAGAAATTTGAAAAATTCAAATAAAAATTTAGATGTATTATATATCTGTCATTCCTAGCAAAAGTAAACAAAAAGAACCCCAAAGTTAATGCTAGTGCTGTAAACAAAAGTTATACTTATTGAGAGTATAATGGACATTCAATATTAAATAGTCCTGAGGTTATTTACTTACTTATTTTTATGTTGATTTTATAATAAAAAATTATAAAGTATATTTTGTAGGGAGGGAGATGCCAGCTGTAAAAGCCAATCATCCTCTGTTGGAAATTTTCTATGCATGTGCAGCTTCCAATGCAATCAGTGTTTTTTTTTTTTTTTTTTGGCCGTACTGGGGATTGAACTCAGGGGCATTCTACCTCCGAGCTATACCCCCAGCCCCATTTTTTATTCTTTATTTTGAAACCGAGTCTCACTAAGTTGCGGAGTGCCTCACTAGGTAGCTGAGGCTGGCCGCGAACCCGGATCCTCCGGTCTCAGCCTCCCGAATGCTGGGATTACAAGCGTGCGCCACCACGCCCGGCT